>BPLR01021200.1:0-75253 GCA_021605095.1 Caerostris extrusa | reverse complement strand
CAGCATACAGTTAGCCCTAAATTTCTTTTCGGGAGGCAATATCCGCAATCTCAGAAGGATATGAGGATCACTGTATCATGTATGTTCAACAACGAAAAAAAACTACCATTGACGGAAATATTTCGGCTGATTCATTGGCTAACTATTCAAATAGTGTGCATCTATATGAATTTTCCGGATTTTTCACTCATGAAACATGTTCATGCAGTGGGAGTCCTCCCTCTCAGCACCCATTGGTGTGATGTTCGTAGCACACGTCAGTTGAACACGAGGAAAAACAGTTGTTATACAATGAAAAAAAAAACTTTTATGACCTCTGATTCAGAGGCAGATGACAAGATATTTTTACATCAAGTGTCATCCACTACACATTTCGAAAAAATGTATTTAAACTTGAGTCGATGAATAAAAAGTATTTCATTAACGATTACAAATTTAAACAAGATATATATAGGAAAGTGTGACCTAATAGTAGGAATTGAAAAACCAATAAATAAATACTATCTGACTAATCTCTTTTCTATATGGATATTAGAAAAATCGAACCAAAAAAAAACATCTTTGGTTTATTTCATTCAAATTATTCGACCGATTTATTTATTAGACTAATGAAATGACCAAACTTTCATTGAGATGAAATACCTACGGTCTTAATTTTTTTAATGCCCAAATTTTTAACAGTTAGCGAATTTAAAAATGCATTTAACTGCGGAAAACAAAAGAAAAAGCCGTATGTTGTGATTAAAAGCCTAAAAATATTCTTTTATATTCTAACCAATAATTACTTTAAACATTTTCCTTTACTTTAAATAATTCATTTAACAAATTCACACACTTCACCTTTGCAAATTAGGTTTCATTCGAAGCAAAACCAATAACACAATTAGTAAACACTTGAAATTCATCCGTTGGCGATCGCAAATAATTCTTTTTGTCTCGCTGGGAATAGTTCTGCTCAGGCAATTTAGGAAAACTCGAATGGGGCCTGCAAAAGCATAGTACTGAAGCGTTCACTGAAGTATGTTTCGTCAAACACGTACATAAACTATATAACTCTTAATTCGTCATTGAAGGTGACCTGTCTCTACTTCTTCACAC
Source organism: Caerostris extrusa (assembly GCA_021605095.1). Taxonomy (NCBI): domain Eukaryota; kingdom Metazoa; phylum Arthropoda; class Arachnida; order Araneae; family Araneidae; genus Caerostris; species Caerostris extrusa. Next base: position 74,155 of record BPLR01021200.1, on the reverse strand, counting down.
TCCAATCCCATCACATGAAGCATTACTTCAAACGAAGTTACCGGTAGGTGGCAGGGTGGTGGTAACTAAGAAAACCACATAAAATGGGCATATAGATGGCAAATCGTCGTCCGCCAAGTGCATTTAAATGGTACAGAGATATAGGGGCTTGACCAAATCATGACGTTTATGTGCGGATGTCAGACTGATGAAATAATTTGTGTATGTGTTTGTCGAAAGATAAGATGGCTTGAGCATGATCCACTGATTTCACTCTCAATAGCTGGTTTTAACTCCTCGTTACAGTACTGTTAGTACGATCGAGTGACGGACAACTTATCAACCACTCAGCCTTTATTTCCTTAGAGTAATTCTTTTTTTCTAATGCAGCTGGCAAATACTTAGACCGTGGTCTTTTTATGTCATAAGGGCTGCAACGGCGTTACTCAGTTAGCACTACCCAGGTGGCGCGTGCATCTTGAAGATAAGCCAATGACGTGGAGTAACAATACCTATGCAACGCTCTACAATGATATTAGACCGGGACCTACGGTTTAATGTGGATTCCGAACCACTTCAAACATCCATGGCTCCATCGGAACTAAACCCGAAACCTGTGGTACCGGCGCCAGACCACTGGTTTATTCTAAGGCCCCTCCAGTAATTCTTAACTTCTCATACCTTAATAGCTGCTAATAATTACTGAAGTCCGTTACAGTCTTTCTGATAACAGGTGTCCCCTGTGACTAAACTGCATACAAAGTTCCTCAGTACGACTATTTGTAGGCTAAAGCAGACACATCCATACTAGATATATAGACCTACAAGAGCAGAAATCTTGTTGCAATTTTAATTACAAACATGCTGCAAAAGTTTCGAAGAGCACTAATAGCTCCTTCTTGGTGCACTAATTTTTATGGCCATGAATATTTATTAGATAAAATCTTTCAAATTTTTATTATTAGTTCAAGGTTTTTTTTGACTAACATGTACAATTGAAGTTTGTGTGCACTGATAGACTCCTTTTACTTATCGCACATCTGAAAGGTACATCCAATGGACATAATTTTTATGCAGATCGCGAATGTAAACCAATCTCCTCGCTTTACTTAATAAATTATGAAACACGCCCACAATTCAATATAATATTTTTCCCATTTAAGTGCAACTCATCCCGTGGCGAAATTTATGCAGGGCGTCGGGTCACATCTTCCTCAGCCGAAGCCTAAAAGCGATGTCACCCCTTACGTACGAAATTGAATCCAGTCTACGGCTCGGCTGGTAATTGCTCTAGAGACTGCACATCTTCGTCTCTGTCACTTCCTGTTGTCAACAACATTGTCTGAAGGCTTGATACGGACATTCGAACTTATCTCGAATGCAGCGGAATACGGTGGCAGTTATTTCGACAATCATGTCTACTGCTACCCCAGGAACTGTAGTCGAAGCATGATTCCATGTCCATCATTTTCGCATACTTAACGATTCATTTCCATATCCATGACTAAGATTATGAAATAATGTCATGCATTTTTAAACTCGTTGCTATGTTTAATATCGTGTTACTGGTAAAGTACTATTAGGCGTTATGTTCGATAGATTTGGAAGGATATTTATTCTGATCTAGGCTTTTGTAATACTTTGTTGATAGGGCTTAGTCAAATATCAACAGATAAATTCATATTTTAATATATGAATAATGATTTGTTATCATTTATTAGAATACAATGTTAAATGAAATCGGTGAATAATATTACCAAAAATACAAAATGCAATTATTTAGAATGAGAAGTGGAATAATATAGATTGGAATAAAATTTTTATGTTTAACACTACGTATTTATTATTTGTACTGAGTATTATTGTAATATTTCATTTGTGGTGGGTAACTCCCTCTTTAGGGTAGAAAATATGCATTTACTTATCTTTAATTAAAATATTTTAAATGCATATTTTCTACCCCTAAAAAGATTATCTGGAAACTTGTGTTTGAAGAAACGAGTTCTAGTTGTACTCATTTAGCTTGCCGTTCAGTTTACCTAATGCACGCTCTTGCAAGATGAACAAAATGTTAAACGAAGGTAAAAGTTAAAAATACTAATGATCAAAGTAGTCTCCTTGTGACTAAAAAACCGTATACAATGTTCCTCACTACTGTTATTTGTAGGCTAATGTAGAACACAAATCATATTCTCTACAGGCTTTACAAAAGAGAAATCTTGTGCTAATTTTAATCATTTTGCATACATTGATGACACAATCCTTCTTGAAAAGATTCGAAATCGCCTAACAGATCCTTCTTGGTTCATTAATTCTTATAGCGATGAATATTTGTTAAGATAAAATCTTTCGAATTTTTATTATTACTCCAAGGCCTTTTTTGACTTCTTTTTTTTCTTCTTTAGTTAATGTCACTACAACCTTGTACATTCTTGAGCCTCCCACCACAACAGCTCTCCATCTGTCTCGTTCCAATAAAAAATAATTTTCAGTAGACTAAGTTCCTTTTCGTCACTATCAATCCATCTTTTTACTTTGGTCTTGCACTATCAATCCACCTTTCCATTGATCTTCTATCATCAACCTTTCCTTTCGGTCTTCCTACAATTTTCTCTTGGTCTTCCACTATCAATCCACCTTTTTCTTATTTCCGGACAATTTACATAACATAATTTTTAATGATGTTTCCTCATTCTGTTTACTAATGGAGGTTAACTTACTTTATGTGTACTAAAAGACTTTCAATTTTAATTTCACTGAACGCAAATCTGAAGGTTCATCCCACTTACATTATTTTCTGCAGATCGCGAATGTAAACAATCTTCTCACTTTACTTAATAAATTACGAAAACGCCTACAATTCAATATATCACATTTTTTTCCATTTAAGTGCAACTCATCCAGTGGCGAAATTTATGCAGGGGCGTCGCATCACACTTCAGCCAAGCCTAAAAGCGATGTCACCCCTTTACGTACGAAATGAATCCAGTCTACGGCTCGGCTGGTAATTGCTCTAGAGACTGCACATCTTCGTCTCTGTCACTTCCTGTTGTCAACAACATTGTCTGAAGGCTTGATACGGTCATTCGAACTTATCTCGAATGCAGCGGAATACGGTGGCAGTTATTTCGACAATCATGTCTCATGCTACCCCAGGAACTGTAGTCGAAGCATGATTCCGAGTTCACGCATTTTCGCATACTTAACGATTCATTTCCATATCCATGACTAAGATTATGAAATAATATCATGCATTTTAAACTCGTTGCTATGTTTAATATTGTGTTACTGGCAAAGTATTTTATGAGTTATATTCAATAGATTTGAAAGGACATTTATTCTGTGCTAGGCTTTTGTAATACCTTGTCGATAGGGCTTATTCAAATACCACGTGATCTATATCATATTTTAATATATGAATACTGATTTGCTTTATTTATTAGAATACAATGTTAAATGAAATAAATGGATAATGATACTAAAATACAACTGCAATTATTTAGAATGAGAAGTGGAATACCATAGATTAACATAGATTTGTATGTTCAACACCATGTATTTATTATTTGTATTGAGTAGTTGTAATATAGTATTATTTGTATTGAGTAGTTGTCTTTTAGTATTATTTGTAGAGAGAATAATAAAGTAGTGAGCAAATAAAGAATTGTGAGTAATTAAAGTGATAATTATTATTTGAGTTATTTATTTTATTTACTGATTAATTTGAGTAAATGAAATAGTGTGCTTTGCACAATAATAAATAAATATTAATTACAATTTTGTAATTAAGGAAGGTAAATAAATGCATATAATTTACGCTAAAAGGAAATTATCATAATTTTATCATTGCTTATAGTTGAATAAACGAGTTGGAGTTGCTTGATTTTTTGCTTGCTGTTCAATTTAAATAATACACGCTCTTGCGCGATTAAGCAAAATATTAAAAAAAAAAATTAAGAAATGTTTATCAAAAAATAATGTTGTCCACTTTAAGGAGATTTCTGTTGCTTTAATAAAATTTGGATATGGAATTGAATTAGTTAATTTTTAATTGAATAAGCAATGGACTATTTCAGTTCAAAATTTTTAATAGAAAGGGATAAATTCAAAATTATGTAAAATTTTTAGCATTAAATTAAAAAATTATAAAATATGATTAATTAATTCTTATTATAATAATAATACTAATTACTATTACTAGAATATTCTTATTATACTTATTAACTCTACCATTAAATTAATTCATACTTTTTACAATGAATAGCTCTGATCACTATAAAAAACTTGAAGACATGCTATTATGTATAATTTAAGAGTAAAATAAAAAGCATATTTGATATTGCTAATTAATTATCTTTATTCTTTTAGTAAAACAGCTCTTTTCGGTTTCTCCTTCATACAACCTTTTATTCTCATAAAAAAGGAAATAAATGATAATAACGTAAATTATTTTTTAGTATTTCTGGTTAAGGAAATTACAAAAAAGTAATATTCTTCAGTATTTTTATCATAATCGCTTAAGGTAGTTTTATGAATGTGTTTAATAAATTATTTTGTAATTAACAAAATATTTATATTGTTGCTTAGTAAAAAAAAAAAAAAAAAAAAAATATTTTTTTTAAAAATAATTCTAATGATTAACCTTCTTTTTAAAAAATAATTCTATCATTACCTATCATCACTATTACAATGAAAATATTTAATATATGAATATCGCAAGCTTTTATTTAATTATGTCTCATATTACTTCAATATAATAATATTTTAAGACTCAAATGTTTTAATATAGAATATTTAAATATTATTATTTTTTGAGAATTGCGAAAAAAATTATCCATTTAAATTCATTGAACAATGTAAATTTTAAATACAACTGAACATTTGCAATCTATCAATAAAGCAGTAACCTTCTTGTTCATTGGTGCAACAGTCCCTTGGTGTGCCAAGGCCTTCTGCCTACTGGCAGATTACGAGACATTAGATGCTTTCTTTTTTAAGGAAAGGGTTGTTCAGACCTACGTCCAATGCTTTACAGTCATATTAAACAGGGACCTATAGCGTGAAATGGATTTCTGAACCACTACAAACATCCATGGCCATGCAGGCACTGGGTTCGAAGTCTGCGCCATCGAGGGCCATAGCGTTAGTCACTCTGCCGTTAGGCACTAAATTTTCTTCAGCTAACGTAGGATGTTTTAAGATAATTAATAAAATAAATAATTAATTAACTCCCTGGTACTACAACCCATGTTGGGCCAAGGCTTACTGAGACAGGTGTTTCGGTCCTACGCCTAATGCTCTATAGACCTGTTAGACCGGAACCAATGGCTTAAAGTGGATTCCAAAACCACTACAATCATCTATGGAATCTGTCGGAAATCGAACCCGAAACCTGCTTTTCGCCAGAATTGCTAGTCACTCAGACATCAGGACCCCAAAAGCAGTAATAATCATTAAAAATTTAAATTTCGATTCTCATCATAAAAGTTGTCTTTTATTTCTGCACGTGCATTTCTATTTATTAATGAAACTTGACATAAATAATTTTCCATGCATTTACTGTAATTATTGACTTTTTTGTTCATTTCCTGACATCTGCAAAATCAAGTATGAGCTAGGAAATTTGAAAAGTTTACCTAGTTTGTGGAATCCTCATAGTACGTAAGGGAAAAGCAGCGGTAAAATCGCCCCCTTTGGCGACTTTTGGTGCCTTTTCTAATTTGTGGAAATCATCTCCCCATGTCTTCCACAGTATATATATATATATGAAATTTCACTTCTTTTCTGTTCATTAGGTTTACCTTGAAGATTAGTTTAGCTCTAAAGTTTAAAATTAGTTAAGTTATTAGTAATAAATAAGTTATTAGTTTAAAGATGTGTTATAATAATTAAGTTATTAGTTTAAAAGATATGTTATAATAATTAAGTTATTGGTTTAAAGATATGTTATAATAATTCTTTAGTTTAAAGATATGTTATAATAATTAAGTTATTAGTTTAAAGATATGTTATAATAATTAAGTTATTAGTTTAAAGATATGTTATAATAATTAAGTTATTAGTTTAAAGATATGTTATAATAATTAAGTTATTAGTTTAAAGATATGTTATAATAATTAAGTTATTAGTTTAAAGTTTCTCTATATTATAGCTCTATTGTTTCAGATTAGTTTAGTCCTAAACAGGAAATGTATTTTATGGCAACTCTGCAATTATAGAACTGATACACTGTATATTGTTTTCAAATGCTGGGCATTGTAACAGAAATCATTTACCACTGCAGTGGCATATATATAGTGCATTCAAAGTCATCCAGGGTTTTATTGCAGGGTTTCCAACGTTCACTTTTTATCACCACAATTAGGAATAAAATCTTCCCAAAACAGGCATTAAAAGTAATAGATGAATGTACCTTTCCCTCATTGCATAGACCTAAATAGTCCTATATATAGCTAATAGACCGAGACCCACTTTCCTATTTTCGGATTTGTCCTCCTATCTCCAAGAAAGACCTGAAAATAAAGTCTACTTAAGAAATTTTTTATATATTGATATATAAAATTTAAGGCATGAAATGTTACATTCATAACTAGTTGCTTTCCATAAAGGTGACGACAAATTGTGTAGTATCGAATTTCCTTAGCTATTCTATTTTATAAATAAATATTATTTATATTTATTATTGCTATTTAAAAAATTTTAACTGTTTTAAAAATTTTAAACTGTTATATATCAACACGTATCTCCAAACAATTCAAAATTTACAAATACGAAAACTTAAGAAGTTTTAGTATATGCATTCCTTCCAAATGTTTATGTATTTTTCTTGAAAAAAAGACAAAATAATTTATTGTCAGTGATTTACTGAATACCACATGAGACTAATTAATAGTTAAATATGCATTCGCATTTAAGCGCTGTGCTCGGAATTATTAAACGCACAAAAGATAAAGGAAATATACAGTCAAAACACGAACATGTAAGATTCATGGCTGGGTCAAATATTTAGTGCTCGGAGCTACATAAAGCTCATTTTCTTAAAAGCTTATAAAGAGAAAGAGTGCCTCAAGCTTGGAAAATAACAGATATGCCTTCCGTGGAAAACATCTTTCATGCTGATAATAATCTGGAAGACGTCATACAACAGAACTGCTTTTTAAAGTAACAGAAAAGTTCTCTTTTCTAAAATTTGGTGACAAATAAATTTTTGAAAAAGTTTATCCATTTCAGCGTGTCAACTAAAATGTATTAACTCGCTTAAGAATTCAGGACTGGAGTTTTTCATAAAATTATTAATATGGAATTCTGACGTTGTGCTGATTGTTTTGTGTTTTCCTGGTCTTTTATAATAACTAAAACAGAGTTTCAGTAGAAGAGAAAATGTATGGAACTCATCAAGTAATCTGAAAGCAGTGAAAGATAAGCTAAGTCCTTGTAGGGTTCAGTTATTTTTTTTTACAAATAAAAAAAAAAAAAAAAAGTAAAAAAAATCTTGTAAACATCTACAGACACAGTTCTTGGTAATATTGATAAAACTTTTTCAAGATATATATTGTAGATGTATTAGATATTCTATATTGTAGATATACTAGATATTGAAGATATAGTGTTCAAAATATATACAAAAGTAAATAAAAATTTTTGAAAATATTTACAGTCCAAATTCTTGGTAATTTTGATAAAACTCTTTGAAGATATAGTATATTGTAGATATATACTGTATTGTAGATATACTAGATATAGTATATTGTATATACTAGATATACTGTATTATAGATATACTGATATACTATATTGTATATATACTAGATATACTGTGTTGTAGATATACTAGATTGTATTTATAATAGATATACTGTATTGTAGATATACTAGATATAGTATATTGAATAATAGATATACTGTATTAAATATATACACAAAGTAAATTGTAAAATTACTGTATTGTGGATATAATAGATTACTATATTGTAGATATACAAGATATACTTTCAAAATATATACATAAAGTAAATAAAAATTATTGATAATATTGTTAAAAATTTCAAGATATATATTTTTTTTTTGAATATATTATTTTACAAGTTATTATATTTAATTTTTCCATACAAATTTATGCATTTCTCAATAAATGGACATTGTAAATAATATTACCAGTACATTTATATTAGGTATGTTATACAATCTATAATTAGATGTTCATTTACGATTGCAACAATTAATATTGTAAAAAGTAATGATAATTGAGAAAATATTAATCTAAATACAATTTTAAAAAAGACATCATAAAAAATATTTATTTAACATAACTGAAATATTTTTAATACAAATTTTGCATCCTCTTTGTCATATCTTATGGTGCAACAGCCCAATGGTGGGCAAGGACTTCTGCCTACTGGCAGATTTCGAGACAGGAGATATTTTTATTAAATAGGGTTATTCAGTCCTACACTCTAGAGTAATTAGACCGGGACCTATGCTTAAAATGGATTCCAAACCACTACAAACATAAATCGCACCAAGAAAGAGGGCTGGTGCCACCGAGACCTAATCAGTGGATACCAATAAAATATATATTCGAATAAAATATATTTAAGTTTTAGGCATATCATAGGGTATCTAATTGAAAAGTTTTTACATTGGAATAAATAACACAAAACTCTAAACAGACGACTGAAATGATGTTAGAATAAAAAGGATTTATTAAATACTTTAAAGAAATAATTACAGTTAATATGAAACTCTATTTTAAAACAAGTAATATAAAAAAAAAATATTAAAGTCAATTCCTACTTTTTTTCACTATATTACAGAAAGTTCCTTTATAAATAATTTTCCTTCATTTTTTAAGTTTATCTGGCGCCATCTATTGGTAGATATATGTAACTTAAATCAATTTAATTTAATTAATTAAATTTAATTAGTTAATATTTGAAAAAATGTATTAACACAAATGTCATCCACTACAAGTTAAAAAAATGTATTTGAAATTGATGGATGAATAAAAAGTATTTTATTAACGATTGAAAATTTGAACAAGATATATATATGGAGAGTGTGAGATAATAGAAGGAATTGAAAAAAGGCATCTTACTTTAACAAAGTTTGAGTAATGTTTGCAGGAATTTGCTACGAACAGTTAAAAAACATACATTTCAAGCTTTGCCCGACTCGTGGCTCAGTAGCAAATGGCGTGCGCTGCAGATAATTATAGGGCCTGCGTGACTTTAAATTTGCTTTTGCACTTTGTTGCAGATAGGTGATTTCAAACACCATGAGGTTTCTCGATGGCGTTTGGACTCAGATTTTAAAAATGGCAACTACGTTAGTCGAAAGACCTGATGGGAGTTGACAGGTTTTAAATACGATACGCTTTAACTTTTGAGGTTTCCCTAAATTGTCTTGTATTCCCAGCGAACAAAAAGAAGTATTTGCTCTGCCCTCCTGAATTGAGAGTCACGAAGCTAATGACAGATTTCTACTTACAAGTGCACCATTGCAACAGAAGATGCCCCCCTTTCCATCCTTCTTAGAAATACACGGAAAAGTTCTTAAAGGGATTAAGTCTAGATGTTGTATGTCTTAAGTGGGTTTTAGAAAAAAAACATTTCTTTAGTTTAATACTTCTTAATAAACAATACAAAATTAAAAAATTAATAACTAAAAAAATTAAAAAAAAGTGGGTTTTTAGATCTTGAGGAAAAAACCCTTTTTATTCCCTTTCGGAAAAAAAAAATCTTGACTAATTGGATTTCTGGAATTAATAGCTTCACAGTAACATAATAGTTCAAAAGCATGTAAGCAGAAAATGTTTTATTTATATACTTTTCTACTAAAAAAAAAAATATCCAAACAAAAGTCATTCAAATCCCCACACGTAAATACCCATTCCAAACTTTCTCATTTACACACTCGCACACAGAAAAAAACACACTCGAAACAGCAATACGTGCCCAAAAACACGCACGAATGCTATCAGAAATAGCATCAGAAATTAAATGTTAACCCCAATTCTAAGGCGCTTGTAATGTGTCATTGCTAGAGGGAAAAGTGCTAAATTTAGCTGGTTTCAAGACGTCTAAACATGATAACAAACGCAAATGGCGATTCCGTTAAAGTACCCAAATAGCGTAAACTCCTGCGTGACTTTATTTTCTTTTGCACATTAGCATGCATCCAGGTGGGGTTTTAGAAAATTATGATGTTTCTCACGTGCCTTATGGACAAGAGTTTTAAAAATGGCAACTACGTGCGAAAGAGTGAAATTGAAGCAAATAAGTGAACGTTCTTTAACTTTTCGAGTTTCCCTAAATTGCCTGCGCAAAACTATTCCCAGCGAGACAAAAGAAGTATTTGCGATCGACCAACTTATGAATTTCAAGTGTTTACTAATTGTGTTATTGGTTTTGCTGCAATGAAACCTAATTTACAAAGGTGAAGAGTGAATTTGTTAAATGAAATATTTAAAGTAAAGGAAAATGTTTAAAGGGAGTATGTCATTGGTTGGAATAGAAAATAATATTTTTAGCTCTTTTCTTTTTTTTTCTGCACAACATTTATATGGGCATTTGCCTTTCTTTTTTTTTTTCACCTAATTCATAAAAATTTGTGCATTAAAAAAATTATGAAAGTAAGTATTTCCTCTCTCATTGAAATTTTTTTTTCATTTAATTAGCAAAATAAATAAATCGATCAAAGAATCTAAATCAGATAAATCAAAGATGTTTTATTCAAAAATGTTTTATTGTCGGTTCGATTTTTTTAGTATCCAACAAAAAAAAGATCTTCTAATGGTATTTATTTAATGTTTTTCTAATTTTCAAAAACGGAAAATGATTGTTAACGAATATCAGTCAATCCAAACTAACAAACTACCTCCCCCCGTGTGTCTATGATGGTCAATAGTTGTCTGCCTGCTGCTACTGACCGAAACAGAAGATGTTTCCTTTTTACGGGTAAGGGCTGCCATTCCTATACCAACAGTCATATTAGACCAGAAACTAGAATTTCAAGTGGATTTCAAACCATTACATACATTTATGCCACAGCTGGAACTTGAACCTTATGGTACCGTAGGGCGCAAGAGCGCTAGATCACTTAGCCATACGGCCAATTGTTTTGTACCTAACCTTATAAAAATTTTAACATTTAGGTATATATGGTATCTAATTGAAATACTCTTTTTGCATTGGCATAAATAACACAGAATATCTAAATAAAAGAATGAAATTATAATAGAATCAAAAAGAAAGAATTTATTAAATAAGTTAAATACATAATTAGAGTTCATATGAAACTCTACTTCAAATAAGGCATTTGACTTTTGAAAATGTTTGCAGGAATTAGTTAAGAATAATTAAAAAATAATTTCGCTTTTTTAATATTATTTCTCTTAATAAACATTAAAAATAATAAATTAATTTCTTTAACTGAAAAAAAAAATGATAAAAAATGGGTTTTTTTTTTATGTAAAAAAACTCTTGGCTAAAAACTCATGAGGAAAAAGCTCTTTTTATTCCTTTCGGAAAAAAAACTCTTGACTAATTGGATTTCTTGAATTAATAGCTTCACAGTAACATAATACTTAAAATGCGTGTAAGCAGAAAATGTTTTATTTGTATACTTTTCAACTAAATAAAAAAATATCCAAACAAAAGTCATTCAAATCCCCACACGTAAATACCCATTCCAAACTTTCTCATTTACACACTCGCACACAGATAAAAAACACACACTCGAAACAGCAATACGTGCCCAAAAAACACGCACGAATGCTATCAGAAATAGCATCAGAAATTAAATGTTAACCCCAATTCTAAGGCGCTTGTAATGTGTCATTGCTAGAGGGAAAAGTGCTAAATTTAGCTGGTTTCAAGACGTCTAAACATGATAACAAACGCAAATGGCGATTCCGTTAAAGTACCCAAATAGCGTAAACCCCTGCGTGACTTTATTTTCTTTTGCACATTAGCATGCATCCAGGTGGGGTTTTAGAAAATTATGATGTTTCTCACGTGCCTTATGGACAAGGGTTTTAAAAATGGCAGCTACGTGCGAAAGAGTGAAATTGAAGCAAATAAGTGAACGTTCTTTAACTTTTCGAGTTTCCCTAAATTGCCTGCGCAAAAACTATTCCCAGCGAGACAAAAGAAGTTTGAGATCTGCCAACCCATGAATTTCAAGCGTTTACTAATTGTGTTATCGGTTTTGCTTCGAATGAAACCTAATTTGAAAAGGTGAAGTGTGAATGTGTTAAATGAAATGTTTAAAGTAAAGGAAAAGGTTTAAAGTGATTATTTGCTGGAATGGAAAAGAATATTCTTAGCGTTTTAATCACAACATGCTGCCGTCTTTGTTTTTTTGTAATTGTTGATGATTTATATGCATCTATTTGCTGAAATGAATTAGGTTCTTCTTTAAATTTTATATCGTAATTCTTAAAAATGTGTATATGAAAAAAATTTGGAAAATACGTATTTCCTCTAATTGAACAGTTTGTTTTTCATTTCATCAGTATAATATATATAAATTGATCAAATTGTTTGGTTCGTCGTACTATGGTCATTTTTTGAATATTTTAGGTTAATTTTACCGGAGCACATTTAAACGTTCATTTCCAATCATTAACACACCATGTCATTGCCAGGATTCGAGCCTGAAGTTTGTGATAGCGAACACCAGAGCATAAGCCATCTGACAGTCTGACAGCCATTTGATCAGGCGGGTTCGCCAAAAGCGTTTTCCCAGCATCGAGTAATTTAGGGGTGATCTGTGCATAAATAGTAGTGTAACATCCATTCCACTGCAAAAGATTCGAATCTGAAGCCTGTGACACCAAAGTCCAGATCGCTAGCCGAATGGCCAGAAGGCCTCCAATCGATCAAATAATTTGAATCAAATAAATCAACGATGTTAAATGAAATATAAAATGCTATTCAAAAATGTTTTATTGCTGGTACGATTTTTGTAGTATCCAACAGAAAGATAAACACCAAATGATATTTATTTATTGGTTTTTCTAATATCCAAACCGAAAATGCTTGTTAACGAATGTCAGTTAATCGAAACTAACTCTTCGGCAGTACAGTCCATGTTGGACCATGACCGTCTGCCTATTGGCAGATTCCGAGACAGGAGGTGATTTCTGTTTAGAGAGGTAGGGTTTTCAGCCCTAGTTGTAACAGTCATATTATACCAAGACCTAAGGCTTAAAGTGGATTCCAAACTGCTACAAGCATTCACGGCACCGCATACTCGAACCGATGGCACCGTGGACCACGCTCTAGTCTTTCGGTCATCAGGCCCAGTGAACAAAGGGAAGCAAAATTTAATATATTATTGAATAATAAATTCATCTACTACACTAGAACGGGCCTGACTGGCCGAGTTGCTAGCGCTCTGGCTCTCGGTCCACAGGTTTCAGGCCCGGCGGTGCCATGGATATTTGTAGTGGTTCAAAGGGAAAATGTAGGTCCCGGTCTAATTGTAGAGCGGTTGCTGGGGCATTTGTTACTCCGCGTCCGTGGCTTATCTTCAAGTTACGCGCCCCCTGGGTAGCACAAAGTGAACGTCTGTGCAGCGCTTGCCTTAAGGCATCAAGACCAAGCTGTCTAAGTGTTTGCCAGCTGCATTGGAAAGAAAAAAAACTTCGCTTGAACAATTTTAAAATGCCACATGGTTTTGGTATTAATAATTTAGAAATAAAATTCTTTTCTTAGGTATTGGATTCTGTATCTATATAAGAACGTTAATGATAGAAGATCAAATCCTGCAGTCTGCAAAAATTATTGAATTAAGTGTGGTTCTAATATTTATTACTTTACTTTTTATTAAAATAAAGCTTGATCATGTTCCATGTTGCAATCTTTAATCTAAATCTGAAATCTTTAAAACAGTTATCAATCGTATATTTTTTTCTAAAAGTAACATACAATATAGTGGTTTGAGAGCTGTGGTCTGCACTTGCGTAATTGAAACGTTAGTTTGAAATTTTCCAAAAACTGATAAAACACTTTGCGAAATGATGAAAAACAAGTAACATATAAAAAAAAATGCAAGTCAATTCCTACTTTTTTTTTTTCACTATATTGCAGAAAAGTTGTTTACAAAATAAAAGTTGAAAATTTCCTCTTACATTTGGCGCCATCTATTATTAGATAGATAACTTAAATCTAAAAAATGGAAATAATTAATTAAATTTAATGATGGAATTAATATTTTAAAAATACTGTATTAACATCCAGTGACATCCACTACAAGTTCAAAAAAATGTATTTGAACTAGAGTGGGTGAATAAAAATTATTTTAGGAATGATTGAAAATTTGAACCAGATATATATATATATAAGGGAGAATTTTAACTAATAGTAGTAATTTAATAAAAAACAAATAAAAACCCCCCAGCATTTTAAGTATTAATTATAGGGCGTAGAAAATGTAAATAAACATAGAAAATTTAACATTTAACAAAAAAATATAAGCATATTAAAAAAATTTTAATATGTATTAGTTTTATATGTTTATAATGGTAAGTAATAAATAATTAAATAATTTAAAATTTTTTAAAAAATCGTCTGGTGAAAAACAAAGACAATTTTATTAAAAAGTGAAAATGATATTTCCAAGAAACGAATATCGTTTGGGATTCTATTTTTATTTATTTATTTATATACTTTTTTTTTTTTTATTTTTTAAAATTGGTCTTATGCGTTTTGTTCTAACATTAAATTCAATATTTTGGGTATAGCCTGTATATAGGCCAATGCAATTATTTTTTATATTATATTATTATCATTTTATTTATCAATCATTTTAATATTTATTTATTATTTTATTTCTTTATTTTATTATTTATTATTATATTATATTATTTTATAGAATTCTGTGATTAAAATTGTATATTATTTTGACATAAATTATTTAAAATTATTATAAATAATAATTAAGTTATGAATAATTGAATTTTAAATTCTGAATTTTACAAATATTACATAATTCTCCTATCAAAGCTAAACTATCTAATACGGACAATTTTATCGTTTACAGAAATAAATTTTGAGTTTAAAATTGTTGCGTATTATTCAATTATAGTTCAATTCATTTACATAAGATGCAATATTTGAATTATAAATTGTAAATTCATATAATATTCAAATTTATATATACCATTGCGTAATAAGGAAATAAGGTATTAAAGTGTTTGGAAATAAGGTATAAAAATATTAAGTAATTAGATAAAACTGAACACCAAATCTTCTATTAAATTCCCAACATGTTTAATAGCGAATATTCATAATAAATAATTTTTCTCAATTTTTTTATCAAGCTATTGCAGCCATGATTCCTCCTACGCAACCGTGTTTCCCCCCAAGCAGTTGCAAGAACACCCCCATGTGGCGTTCAGGAGAAATGATCAGCAGGCCTTGAGAATCTTATCCAAGAGGAAGTACAGCGCAACCGCCGCTACCACTGAGAAACTTTCAATACAGCGCAATCACGCGCTTCTGTTGAGAAACGTTTACTTTTTGTAATCTCTCATCCAGAGAGGAAATATATTTAACCTGCATATAAGTTGGCCTATAAACTCTCACTTGGAGAGGAAGTATCTTACGCGCTTCTTGCGAATGCCTGAGTATCGCCTTAGAAGTGGAATTCTTTCGTGAATCTGTAATTATATATCTTTAACTGTGTTTTATTGTGGGTAACAACACTGTGTATTATTGTGGGTAATCAGAAAAACAAACTATCATTGACTTCTGACATTATTATGACTCTCTTTCCATATTTATGTAAGTTAATTAATAATTATTAGGATACTAAATGACGTTTTCGTAAATTGTTATTCACTAATAAAAGCCTTACATTTTAAACAAGAATAGTTATTTTAAGATAAAATCAGTAATAAACTCAGTTAAAGGTAATGAAACATGATGCAAATATAAAAATCTATAATCTATAAGCTTTTCAAATTTTACTACATTTAATGTATAATGTAATTATAACAAAATGGGTGTAGACTAAACTAAATTAATACAAAGTAAAAAATTAAGCACTATTTAAGCACAAAGTTATGTCCTAAGGATACTTGGAAGAGTAATGGATGAAGAGGATAGCTAGATAAAAAGCTTCGCTAATTGGTGTTTCTTTAAAAAAATTGAATTTTCACGTGATAAAATTTTATTTTATACTGTGAAAAGTCTTAAGTGTTTTAAGAAATAAAGTATATTTTTTAATAAAAAAATTAGAAGTATGTATCTTTATTTTATTAAATTAATTTTCTTGGACTTGTGTTGAACCTAATTATGATTTAATTTACTTCAAATTCCTGTATAATCTTGTAGTGGAAAAAAAACATTTTTCTTTGAGAAAATGTATTGTTTTTAATTATCCTACGCTTTATTTTGGTTTCCTCATATACGACACTTAGATGAGAGACAGGGCAGGGGGCAGTTACCCCTAAATGTCCTTTCGAATGCATTGTTCTCTGCCTGGAGAAGACGTAAGAAAAGCCTGTTGTTCAACAACTTAGTTGTTGTAGAGATCTAACCACCAAAGCGGATGCATACAAAAGTGCTGTGTGATACGGCGCGATTCGGAGGAATACAGAAGGTGGGAAACAGCTAAACTTTCCGCAGTAGTTGGAACGTAGCAGTTGAACTGTAAACATCTCTCTCGAATCACTCGTTGCTGTTTTTTAAGTGCAACATGCGTGTATTATTCGTTTATTTCTAAGTATTTTGTAATTTTATTAAAGTTAATATTATTAAAGTAGTATGAATTAATGAATACCATTATCATGTATATTTCATTTCGACATTACTACAGTTGGTTCAACAACTTAACCCCTCAATGGTCAACAAAAAAATTTATTGACCTCTGACAGGGACCGATGGTAGCATGTTCACCAATGAGGAGTATGAATATTCCGGGTTTTCTTCCATATACTATGTATATGCAGTGCATTTAGCCATAAGCCTTTCCGGGGGCAATGTCCACCAAAAATAGGGGATATGAGGATGACCGATGTTCAACAAAGAAAATACTAACATTGATGTCTGATTCATTGTTTGACCGGTAGGTGGTGGTAACTAAGTAAACCACATAAAATGGGCATAGAGATGGCAAATTACTGTCAGCCAGGAGGCTTTCATTGGTACAGAGAGATACAGGGGCTCGGTCAAATCATGGCGCTTATGTGTTGATGTTAGACTGATAAAATCATTCGTGTATGTTTGTCGAAAGATAAAATGGCTTGAGCATGATCCTGTGATTTCATTAATAACTCCTCGTCGTAACTCCTCTTTACTGTACTGTCAGTACAGTTGAACTTTCCAACCACGCAGCCTTTATTTCCTTCCAATAATTCTTAACTTATCAAACCTCAGTAGCTGTAGTAGTACTTTGGTAGTACTCAGCAGTTACTTAGAAAATCTGTTAGGATCTTACAGATGAACAAATGTCCCCTGTGACTAATAAACCTCATACAAAGTTCCTTGGTGCGGCTATTTGTAAGTTAAGGTTATGTAGCAAATAGCCAAGTTAGGCTACGGCTATTTGTAGGCTACACATCAATACTCACTACAGGCTTTACAAAAGGAGCAATCTTGTTATACTTTTAATCATTTTGCATACATTGTTCACACAAACCTTTTTGAAAAGTTTCAAAGTTATTTAACAGCTCCTTCTGGATGCACTAATTTTCATGGCGATGAATATTTATTAAGATAAAATCATTCAAATTTTTATTGTACTTCCAAGGCCTTCTTTGACTTCTTTTTTCTTCTTCTTTACTGACATTACAGACTTGTACAGGAATTTAGCCACCAACACAACAGCTCTCCATCTGTTTCTCCTCAGTAAAAATAATAATTTTCATTTGTCTAAGAACCTTTTCCTCACTATCAATCCACCTATTCTTTATTGTCGAACAATTTACATAACACATAACATAATCATTTTAATGATGCAATGTACTAACAGAGGTTAACTTAACTTTATGTTCACTAAAAGATTTTCAATTTTCCTTTTACTAAGCGCAAATCTGAAAGGTTCATCCCACTTACATTTTTTTTATGCAGATCGCGAATGTAAACAATTTACTCAGTTTACTTAATAAATTACGGAACACGCCTACAATTCAATTTAATATTTTTCCCATTTAAGTGCAACTCATGCCGTGGCGAAATTTATGCAGGATGTCGCATCACACTTCAGCCAAGCCTAAAGCGATGTCACCTCTTTACGTACGAAATTGAATCCAGTCTACGGCTCGGCTGGTAATTGCTCTAGAGACTGCACATCTTCGTCTCTGTCACTTCCTGTTGTCAACAACATTGTCTGAAGGCTTGATACGGTCATTCGAACTTATCTCGAATGCAGCGGAATACGGTGGCAGTTATTTGAACAATCATGTCTAATGCTACCCCAGGAACTGTAGTCGAAGCATGATTCCATGTCCATGCATTTTCGCATATTTAACTATTCATTTCCATATCCATGACCAAGATTATGAAATAATATCATGAATTTTAAACTGGTTCCTATGTTTAATATCGTGTTACTGGTAAAGTATTTTAGGTTATGTTCGATAGATTTGGAACAACATTTATTCTGAGCTAGGCTTTTTGTAATATCTTGTAGATAGGACTTAGTATTCAAATACCAATGTATGTATGTTATATTTTAATAAATGGATAATTATTTGTTATTATTTATTAGAATTCAATGTTAAATGAATAATAATACTAAAATACAATTTCAATTATTTAGAATGAGAATGGAATAATATAGATTCGAATACAATTTTTATGTACAACACCCTGTTTTTATTATTTGTATTGAGTAGTTGTATTGTAGTATTATTTGTAGTGAGAGTTATTAATTAAAATTTTTTTAATTAAAAATGTTAACTAAATGCATATTTTTTCCCTAAAAAGGAGATTATCATAATTTTTGGATTGTTTATGCTTAAATAAATGAGTTGGAGTTGCCTGATTTTGGCTTGCGTTCAGTTTATCTAATACAATAATAAAAAAAAAATACAAAAATAATAAATTAATGGAAGAAAAATTAAGAAATATTTATCAAAAAATATGTTGTCCCTTTTAAGAAAATTTCTTTTGCTTTAATAAAATTTGAATATGGAATTGAATTAGTTAATTTTTAATTGAATAAGCAACGGACTTTTTTCACTTCAAAAGTCCTTTGCTTATTCAATTACTTTTAAATAGAAAATAAAAAATTCAATATTAAGTAACATTTTTAACATTAAATTAAAAAATTTCTAGAATATTCTTACTATATTTACTAATTAATTCTACCATTAAATTAATTCCTACTTTTTATAATGATTTGCTCTGATCACTATAAAAACTTGAAGACATGCTATTATAATTTAAGAGTAAAACAAAAAGCATATTTAGTATTGCTGATTAATTATTTTTATTATTTTTTGTAAAACAGCTCTTTTCGGTTTGTCCTTCATGAAACATTTTATTCTCATAAAAAAACGAAATAAATGATAATAACGTAAATTATTTTTTAGTATTTTTGGTGAAGGAAATTAAGAGAAGAAACATTTACAAAAAACTAATATTCTTCAGTATTTTTATCATAACTGCTTAAGTTAATTTGATGAATGCATTTAATAAAATTATTTTTGTAATTAACAAAATATTTAT
Source organism: Caerostris extrusa (assembly GCA_021605095.1). Classification (NCBI taxonomy): domain Eukaryota; kingdom Metazoa; phylum Arthropoda; class Arachnida; order Araneae; family Araneidae; genus Caerostris; species Caerostris extrusa. The sequence continues at coordinate 54,497 of BPLR01021200.1, read as the reverse complement.
AATGTTGCAAACAATTAATAAAAAAATAAAAATATTACAAACAATCTATTTATTTATAAAATAATTCTAATATTTCCTATCATTAATGTTACAATGAAACGATATCAACAACAATTACGTTATCAACAAGTCTTTATTAATTAATTATGTCTTATAATTATTACTTATTATTACTCTATTATTATTACTTATATTATTACTCTCTTAATTATTTCTTATTATTATTTAATTATGTCTTATATTATTTAATTTCCCTTCAAAATAATACAAATTTAAGGCACTAATGTTTCAATTCAGGAAACGTAAATAATATTATTTTCTAAAAATTGCAAAAAAAAAATATATACATTTAAATTGATTGCAAAATGTAAATTTTAAATTTAACTTGGCATTTTCAATATATATATATAAAAAAGCAATAATCTTTTTCATTGGCGCCTCATGGTCAGCCAAGGTCTTCCGCTTACTAGGATTACAAGACATGCTCTTTTTACGGGATAGGTTTGTCAGCCCTACGCCCAACGCTTTACAGTCATATTAGACCTGGTCTATTGGTTAAAGTGGATTGCGATTTCCACTACAAACATCCATATAAGACAATGAATAAAGTAAATAACTAACTCTCTGGTACTACAGTCTATGATAGGCCACGGCTTACTTTTGAGACAAGAGAGGGTTACTTTTAAGGGGCAGGGTTTTCCCCTACGCCCAACGCTTTATAGTCATATTAGACCTGGTCTATTGGTTAAAGTGGATTGCGAACCACTACAAACATCCATATAAGACAATGAATAAAGTAAATAACTAACTCTCTGGTACTACAGTCTATGATAGGCCACGGCTTACTTTGAGACAAGACAGGGTTTCTTTTAAGGAACAGGGTTTTCAGCCCTGCGTCTAACGCTCTATAGTCATCTTAGAACGGAACCTACGGTTTAAATTTGATTCCAAACAACTGTAAAGATCCAAGACTCGCCGGGAATCGAACCTGAAGCCTGTCACTCAGCCACCAGGCCCCAAAGCAGTAATAATCATTAAAATTAAATTTCGATTTTCACCATTTTAAATTAAGGGCATAGTTTACTAGAATATTTATTTATTTATATAAATGTGTAGTTAATTATTTGCAAAAATAATCAATACTGTTAAAGATTTTTTTTTTTTCATAAAATTTTGAATACAAAATTGCTTTCACATTAACACGAAATAGTAATAACTTTTTTCTACTTGCTTCCAATTTTTTTCTACTCAATTTAATCCTTTTAAATAAATTACTGGGCTTTTATTCCATTCCTAGATTTCTAATCAGATTTTATTCATTGCGAAAGCATCAAAAGGTTCAAAGCAGAAAAAAAGGAATGAAAAATATCCTTTTCGTCTGGAATTTCAAAAAGCAATTGATGTAACTCAATAGACGAATAGTAGTCGTTTCAATTCTACGATTTCTGAAACCGTTTCACCACTTGTACTGAAATGCAGATTTCTTTAGAAACGTCTTTGAAGAGGAGAGTGCTTTCGAACATTAAAGTGCTGAGTTTTTCGATCTCAATAAAACCATCTATGTATGTCTGCAACTTTAATACTTTTCTGAAATTTTTCTCTATGGCCATTTAGAATATTTGTGTTTCATTAAGGATGCTAATGAAGCCGTAATTTTCATAAAATGCTTTTTAGCTGTCTGCGAAAATATATGTAGGAAGAGTAATGTTTCCCATTTAAAAACTTGAATCTGGACGCCGTTGCTGTTCATTCTAGGAATTCAGTGTCTTTCCAGTGAAAGACTTATATAAAAGTAAAAACATTTCGTAGAATTTAAAAATATTTTTTTGCCTTTTCGTCAAAAGTTGAATGAATTAATATTATTTGCATAAATCGATTAAGTAACCATTTTTTTTTTGTTCATTTTTTGAATCAGGATCATTGACGGTAGCAATTTTTCTTTGAATGATTTTAATTTATGTAATAATTGAAATATATGATACTTTAGGACGGATATTTTTGGATAACTTTTAAGAAAAACACTGTCCTTAGATGTGTAGCACATTGGTCTTCCAAATGGGGCTATATATGACATCTGGCAAGATATAGCCAACTGAAAGCTTTAATATCTAAATCAGCGATAGACACCGCATTGCATAGTACATTGGTCTGCCAAATATAACTTCATGCGAAATCTGGCAAGGTATAGCCAATTGAAAGCTTCAATATACATTCCAGGGTTAGACACTGGACAGAAGTTGCATAGCAAAATTGACTTCCAAATGTTGCTTTGTTCAAAACCCGTTTTGCAAAGACCAACCGAAATCTTCAATTTTTTTGTTGGGGATATTCAAGTTGGTTGAAATATCTCTGAGTCAATAATGTTTACTGAGTGAATAGGATATAAATAGGCATACAAGGTACAGTTGTAGATTTATTTTGAAACCTGTTAGGCTTCAAATCCATGTTAATGTCGAGGATAGATACGAGAGTTCTAAATTTTTCTCCGTTGGAATCTGGAAAGTATAGAAGAGGTAAGAACTTAGGTTCGAATTTATTTTCAATGGTATTGAGAAGATATAGAATGTGGATAGCACATGTGACAGATTGATCTTCCGAATGTAGCTCTTATTAGAAACCCGACAAGGGAAAACTAACCAAAATTTCAATGTCTATACAGGACATAAACATATATGTCGAAATATATTTTTCATTGTGATAGGGAAGGTGTAGAGAGGGTGGATAGCATATTGGTCTTCCAAAGGTAGTTTTGTTTGAATTTTGCCAACCCCAGACGCGACGTAGTCATCAGTGTCTACGTCTGGAATAGACACATATGGCAGAAATTAATTCCGTTGGAATAAAAAAGATACAGAAGTTGGGTTTCAAACTGGGATTCAAAATATTGTTTTGTTCAAACATGATGACAATAAGATCACGATAATTGAGGAGAATGATAATGACAACAACATGAAGACAATAATTGAGGAGAACGTTTAAATAACAACAATAATATCTTTACGACATTAAAGAAGTCATTTCAAATACAACAAATGTGGACTACATCTAATGTGTTCTCAGTCAAAATGCACGAAGGTGGCTGTTCATAGCGAACCATAGGCTACCAAATCCACAGTACATGCACTGCTATGCAAACATCATGCCAAGAGTGGTTGTTGCGAGTGACTTATTGATGAAATGATCTTATAGTGAATGGTGTTTTTAGTGAGATTCTAAAATTGCACTATTTTTCTTCGATTGCTGAAGCTATTATGGCTCCTTCGGAATGTGCAACCAATTTAAGTTCGTTTCTGGAATTATCCTTAGCGTGCTATATATTCTTTTTCTCTGTTGTTGTGCCTTTAATTTTTTGTAATGGAGTAAAAATATAAAGTGTTATGATGGAATAAAGCTTTCGGTAACCGGATATTGTACTGTGACAGATATTTAAATGAAATGATTCCGAAATTAAAGTTAGAGAATTTGGGAGTTTAATTTTTTGGTTTTCTTTTGTTTGGGATAGGAGTTCAGAAGGGAATATGTGGTAAGAGTGTGGGAAAGATAGCACATTTCATTTGTTTATGTGAAAGTCCTGAACCTCTTCTTTTATAATTTATTTTTAGATTTATCTAATTAGATGGTCTAAGTTCAATGTCACATTTATGATAACTTAGTGTTGTATATTGAATCTCTAAGATTTGTTTAAATTATATTTGATTGGTGGAATCAATTTTAATCCCGGTCTAATATGACTATAGAGCGTTGGGCTTAGTGCTGAGCTGACTTCTCTACCCCGTAAACGGGAAACTTTTCTCGGAATCTGCCACTAGGCAGACGGCTTTGGCCCACAATGGGGCTGTTGCACCACTGATGATGATGATAAATATTTTCATTAAATTATTATTTACATTTGCTTACAAGGAAGACTTTATAAAAATTGTACCGTCTTCTGCCCAATCCTGATATGTTGGTGGAAATTGAGTAAAGCCTGCTGTGACGAAAGATTCTATTGTTTTCCATGATATTTCTTTTTAATGGTCATTATGAAATTTTATAATGATCGTTTTGATCATTTCAATCATCATTTTGTTGATAGTTTTATTTATTAATTAGGTTATTACTATTTCATAAAAGCTAGACGGACATGCATTTTGACAATATTCTTCTTCTCCATTGACGCAATAATCCTTTGGTGGACCAAGACAGTCTGCATGTTGGAAGAATTCGAAATATGAGATGTTTTCTTTTTACAAGGGTAGGGTTGTGGGTTCATGTCATATTAGACCGGGACCTACGGTTTAAAGAGGATTCAAACCACTACAATCATCCACGGCACTGCCAGAATTCGAATCCGAAACCTGTGGTACCGAGTTCTATACACTCGGCCATCAGGCCCCCGCTTTAATATGCTATGAAAGATTAAATAGTGGGAGGTATTATTGATTTTCTTTGCTGGAATATATATTAGTATGATTATCCTTTTAAAGATCTCTAGGAAAATGTATGCAGCCTGGTAGCGAAGTGGTTAGCGCTTTGGCTTTTGGTATCACAGGCTTCAGGTGAGAATACTAAAGGTGGTTTGGATGTTTGTTAGTATGTTTAGAATCCAAATTGTGTTGTTTCCAAAATGACCGCAGAGCGATAAACCAAACCCAACTAAAAACAAATCCTACCAAGAAAAAAATATTAATATTTAACTTCGTAAAATAATTTCTCTACGGATAATTATTTATTTATAAAAAATGGTTTCGCTTTTATATAAAGAGTGTATTCTTTTATCTATTTACACCTGCAAAATTTCAAAGTATTCTAAACAAATAAAATGTTCAGTTTATGGTAAAATTTTAAAGTAATAATTTACAATTAAACTATCAATAAATTTCAGTATTTTGAAAAGTATTTCTAATAATTTTACTTTGTAAAAAAGAAAACGAAAATTTGATGCATCCTTTTACAATAAAAATGGAAAAAATCATAATATAAAGAAAATTATCCTTTTATTTACAACCCTCTTATAATAGCATCCAGAAAAACGTCTTTTATATAAGCTGAGGCTTATCATAATTGATGAAGGAAAATATAGCCATCTGAATAAAGAATGGAGACCGTAATCATTAGCATCACTGCGTAAATCAGTCATTATCTGTAAAGAGAAGCAAGAAAACCAAAAGGTCAGTATCTCTTAATATCATACTGAGCTAGACGAAAAGAGAGTAATATGTATAAATAAAAAGGTTTATTTTCTGTTGCAATAGCATGAACATTAATACATATTCTATATATAGTATTGCTGAAACTAAAATTATATAAAAAGTATTAATCATTAATAAATGTTACCAGTAGAAACTCAAAAATCATAAATTAAAAACAATTTGAATAAAAAAAATATTTTTAATGTTTTTATTAAAATTAAAGATGTTGATAACTTTTCAAATTCAGTTTTTAATCAATACTTAAAGGAAGATTTATTAGAAAATTTAATTTTGTGTATTTTTTATGTAAAATATAGAATAGATTACACATTTATTAATAATAAATAATATTGTAAAATTGTTGCACATAATAAATAATATTGTAAAATTATTGCACATAATAAATAATGTTGTAAAACTGTTATTTTATAACATATATAAAAGCAGCAAGGCTTTATAAAATTACATTTCTGAAACCTAAATATATTTTTATAAAGTGAGTTAATCATAACAAAATTTCTTCACCAAAATCCTTAACAGTAACAAACTTCTGCTCAAATCATAATCCATTAACATAATTAGCTTTTCATTAGACTTTCTAGAGATACATTATTCAACGGTATTTGAAGATAGGTCATATATATATATATAATAACATATAAAAAATCAGCGAAGTTTTATAAAAAGTATATTTATCAATAGTATATTTTACAATAGAAGTTAATCACAACAAAATTTCTTAATTAATATCCTCAATAATAACACATTTATGATCAGATCATAATCCATTAACATAATTGGCGTTTCACTGAGATTTTAGAAGAGCTTTATGTATTCAGGGGTATTTGGAGATTGGTTTTATATATGGTTTTATTATTATTATTTTGATTTATACGGTTTGATTCTACTTTTATCTTTCGTCTTATTTTTTTGTGTGCAAGTTTCGAAGTTCAAGTAAAAATATATAAGAAAATCGATATTTTTTTGCTAGAATATATTTATATTTGGGTTTATATATATATATTATAATATCGAATATAGAAAGATATCGATAAGACATTAACATTGCTTATACTTTCATGGAATTTTTTTGAAGATTTTCGATTAATTTTTGATGGTACTATTATCCTACCATTTTGAAGATCATAATAAATTGAGAATATTAATCTACATTTCAAAACGTTCTATTCTTTTAATTATTCAATTTCACCTACTGTATAACCATAAATGACTCAAGCTACTGTATAACATGACATGGTGTTTTATACCAACTGCGTTTAGTTTGTTCTATGTTGAACTTCAAAGTAGAAAATTTGCCAATATTATTGTAAAAACTATTATTTTATAACATTATAGTGTTAATTATTTTAAACTGTTAGTTTTAAAGTTTTGTAAAATTACATTTCTCAAACCTAAGTATATATTACATAACAAGAGTTAATCATAACAAAATCTATTCATAAAACTAAATATATTCATATAAATCCTTATTTATAAAAAATTCTGCTCGAATCATAATTCATTAACATAATTGGTGTTTCACAGAAATTTTAGAAATACTTTATGTATTCAAGGGTATTTGGGGATTGATTATATATCAATTCATCTCTCTCTCTCTGTATATATATGTATATGGAACAATCCTAATAAACCCAAAATAAAAATAAATAAAAAAATGTGGATTTTCTTTATATTTCTCACTTTCAACTTTGGAAATTATTTTTCCAATGCAGCTGGCAAACAGACATGGACGTCTTAGAGGCCTTAAGGCAAACGCTGCACAGACGTTACTCACTTTGCATTACCCAGGGGCGCTTGTAACTTGAAGATAAGCCACGGAGTAACAATACCCCCGCAACGATCATATTAGACAGGGACCTACAGTTTAAAAAGTGGGATTCCGAACCACTACACATCCATGGCACCACCGGGACTCGAACCCGAAACCTGTGGTACCGAACGCTAGCCACTCGGCCATTCATGCCTACTTTGGAAACTTGCAGGGGAAAAATTGAAAAGACCAAAGTAAGATCAAACCGTATAAATCAAAATATAAATAATGGAATGAATTGTTAATTGAATTGTTAGAATTTAGGAATTAAATTTGTGTGCTGGTTTAAAAAAGTATTATTTATTTAAAAAAACAAACATAGAATTTTGGTAGTAAATTTTATACTAAAGTCAAAAGCAAATTACTGAATATATGTTGCTCCCACCGTAAAAATCCATTTCTTACCTATTGAAATCTTCACAATTATTATGATATCAACATAAAAACTCGAATATCCGCTATGGAAGAAATAATCATCTCTATTTAAAAACTCCCCGTATTTCTTTTAATTCTCTTCTATCGAATATCACACGACAGACTTGATATGAATATTTTCCAATTTTCTTGAAACGGTTTTATGAAATACAGATTTATATTTACTCCCTAATGGCTTCTGGTAGGAATATTTTATGAGGAACACAGTTGAATATAAAAATCGCAGAAGCAAAAAATTCTTCATGCAAAAAGTTCTGAATTCAATAAAATACGAAATTCTGGTTTTTTGGGGTTGCGAGGAACGCCTCTTGGAATTTTTTAAAATCGCCCATTTGAATATTGATCAAATGCTAAATCACAACATGGCGCCAGGCTAAGTTCCGAAATTGTCCTTTTAACCTTATTTTTGAAGAAGATTTCTTCTTGTTAGGCACGTTTCGCGTGAGGTACGATTTGTTTTTGCTGTATGGTAACATATTTTGGTTCTTTAAAGTATTTTTCGATGATGTGTAGTCCTAGTAGTCTATTTATAAACAGCGTACGAGACCATGAAATATTTAACAAGCACTCTTTTTATGGGCGAAAAGGCCATGGCTATATCGAAGGAGAAAGTTTTTTTTTTTTTTTTTTTTTCCGCAAACAAAAATCTCTGTACCACTCGAAGATGGCAGTTAAGGAAAATGTACGTTTCATAAAAGCGAAATAAATTTGGTTTTTATTATATTTGCAAACAAATGTGCTTATGCTGTTTGCTTTGATTATTTTTCTTTTTATGGATTTTGTTTGAGAAAACAAAATGGTGTTCCTGAGGAAGGCAATATTCCTCTAGAATTTTATGTGCATGTTTGACACAATCATTAGAATATCACTGCGTATTGGCTTAATATCATTGGGTATTGGCTTAATAATCATTTCGCATTTATAGCCTTATAAATCATTTCGTATTTTCTTTAATTCAAAAGAATATAAATCGGAAGATTAATATTGCTTGTATATTCACGAATTTTTCTTTCTTGAAACTCAATTTCGATTAAATTTTTCGTTGGTACTATTATAATATCATTTGAAGATCATAGTATAATTATCATATATACTACATTTTTAAAATATTTTTTTTACTCTCTCAGTTCCGTAATTTCAGCTACAAATGTATTTAAATTATGAATATGATATGAAAAATAAGAAGCATTGCCACATAAATCCGTGTCCTATTGATCGCTTATTACACAAAGTTGTTATTATGTTATATGAACACGCCATGTAAGATAAAAGTAATAAATAATATATTTCTACATCTGTATTATATAATGAAGAAATATTCTTATAACGTTTTGAAAATCAACTACAAATATGTTATATTAGAATGGCGTCTCCTTCTAATGGAATCTTGAATTTCTATAATCTGTTTATCTATTACAGGCAATATTTGATAGATAACAATAGATGTATTTTATTGATATTTTAAGACTTGGCCTTTGAATAAATGTAAATGGTTATCACCTGCTTCTTATTTTTTGTTTAATTTTCAATTAATAAAACAAATCATATTAATACTATTTTGTAGAAATTTAGTAAAGCGAATGAAATTTGAACCCAACACCTATTTTTTATTATTTTTTAAAGTATTTTAAAATGTCTGTAGATGTATGACTCTTAGGCCCAGTAATAACATGCTCAGCTAGAATGCATAAGGACACAACTTTAAAATAATCTGGCAGTACGCATTGCAGTCACGCTTTTTAGAAATTTTAACGATTCTGACAGAGTTTGTAGCAGTCGTTTTGATAGTCAGGCTTCATGGAGGGAGTTTACTAGCTTATTTTTCACACGCAAATGTGAGGCGATACCCTTAAAAAATCCTCTTGGAAGGCAATATTATCTATTTACTTCCTGCCTGTGGGCAGTTAGTTTGGTTCAATTTGTTACTCTATGGTCATTTTGTGCACACTTTAGGACAATTATACTGGAATCTACAGTTTAACGTGTATTCCGAGCCACTCACAAACATTCATGCCACCGACAGTTCACCCGAATTTGTGCATTTTAAATTCAAAAGTGCTAGGACAATTGGCCATCTGGGAGCTGGCAGTTAGTGGTAAACATAAATTGAATACGATGATCATCAATGAATAAAAAAATAGCTTCTACTAACATTCTACCAGACAAAAATTATGCAAAGCTGCAAATTCCATAACTATATTTATATAAATTAATTAATAATTAAGGCGATTCTAAAGAAATTTTCTTAAATTATTATCCACTATTATCCGGAATCATTTTTTTTAAAGATAATATCTGCTAAAAACTCAATTAAAGGTACTAAATTGCAGTTTATTACTTATTTTAAATATCATAATCTATATGCTTTTAAATTTTCCTAGTTAAAAACAGAAATATTTTAGAGCTAAATGGGTTAGTATTAATTAAGTTATGCAAAATAATAAAATTAGCCACTGTTTTAAGAGTGAAATTATGTTGTAAGAATACTTGAAATAGTTATGGATAAAAAGGATATTTTGATAAAAGGCTTCCCTCATTTTCTTTAAAATAAAAATACTTATTACAGGATAGTACTTTATCTTATAATGTGGAAAGACTTAAGTAGTTTTTTTTTAAAAAGAATCGTTTTTAAAAAGGTAAACGATTATTAAAGTTATTATCTAGGGCTTATGGTGAATCAATTTCGATTAAATTACGATAAATATTTACTTCAAATTGCTTTATAATCCTATAATAATACGAATTTTTCTATGAATTATTATGTAGCATTTTTCTTCATTTAAATAATTAAAAATGAACTTCTTATAATTATTCCTTCTGCATTGTATTTCTTGGAATGCTTAAGGCAAAATTAATCTAATATATTTTGAGCCAGTCATTTTAAATAATTATTTATTTAAAAATTATCTCTTATTAAACAAAAATATTAGTGCATTTAATGTCGGATACAATTATTGTTATATATTTGTAAGGCATTAAGTTAAACATATTTGTATTTGTATTAAGTTAAACTTAATGTTTTTCAGTGACTTTCATTTTATTTATGATCATTCATTACTTATCGGGGCGCTGTTAAGAATATTCCACTTTTCTTAGTGTGTACCACAGGAAAGTATTTATTAGTTTTGAGAGGGTTTTCAGGGACACTGCAATTTAAACCTAATCACCATTGAATTTAGAATAGGTATAGATGATTAACTTTAGAAGGATACATACCATCATTGATTTTACATGTAAACTAATCCAATTAAATCTTTCATTTTGGCTGTTTAGTGTGAGGGGAGTACACGCAGTGATGTAAAATTGTATATAACTTTCTTTAGTGAAATTTTCTCCCGCATTATTGTTGTGGATAGCAATTTTTTGGAAGTTGCTACAAGAATAGGTCTGAGGTATGTTTTTTTAAAGTGGTTCTGTGTCTGTTTGCAATTAGCTACAAGCTTGCTCTATCTTGACTGCATCTCTTTTTTCAAATATCTATTTTTTGAAATGCATACCACAGTTAGTGATTTACAAAAGGTTTCACATTCAATAATCTTGTTATATATAATTGTAGCTAGCTCATTTTTATACGATCTCTGGCTCTCCATCTTAATAATTTAGGCAAACGGTATCGAGTATTCAGATCTTATATATGGTTATCTGGAAATTTCCCATACCTTTAAAGTTGTTTTCGTTCATGCGTACAAATGAACGTACAAAAACTACAAAAATTCCACTTATTTGTGTATTATATTCTGAAGCAGCATTACATTTTTCATACACATGGTGATATTTATGAATAGTTTGTTTTTGGTCATCTCAATTTTTCCGATTTTTTTAATAATTAGAAACAAGTGCATATTAATCAAAGGTTCACTGGTTTTATTAACAAGATACATTCAATTAAAGTTATAAAATATAAAATTGGAAAATATTTTAAAGTATATTTTTCCTAACAAAATATACACTAAAAACAGTCAATTAAAGTCACTAAGAGCATTATCCTGCTCACTAGTGACTTAAATCACTTGTTTTCCAAATCTATCGCATCAATACCTGCCTGCTAAGAATCAGTTCTTCCTGATCTGCTTCGGTGGTGGTGTCTTATCCTCCAGCAAAGACGTGTGGCAAGATGCCAATGAAGGATGAAATGCTTTGCCAGCTCAGCCATTGACGATGTGGCATTTTCTTGGTCTATATGTGCTTCATTTTTGTCTGGATGTTTTGCCTGACAAATATATGTGCTCATCAAATGAAGCTTCCTTTTCTTATTTTTTTGTTTGTATTCCAAGCTATTCGACACGCATCTTCAGATATTTTCATGTAATATTTACCACACGCAAGTTCTAATTTATTTGAGGGTATTGTGTTTGTGGTTGATGGACTTTTGGAGAATCACAGTGAAAGGGAAAATGCATCTGAAAATGCTTTCCTTTATTGGTTATCATCTCTTTTTGTTAGGTATTTTATTTTTGAATATGTTTTAGTAAAAAAATGTATTTAAATTAGTAATTAAATCATATTCAGTTGCGGTTTTAGCCCAGTGTTAACGTGCTCGGTTAGCGTGCAGGAGAGGATCTAAGTTTGAATCACCCTGATTTACCCTGCTGCACTCGCAGTCCTGGAAACGAGCAGACTTAACGGCAATTTAAATGTTTTAATTTTAATGTTTTTTATCGATTGTCAGAGTGTTTTGGTTTTTTTTTTCGTACGACATGTAAATACAAATAAGTTACCTACAAAATTTCTCGCCGCCGTTGATGTTGTCTTCGTCTCATCGCCAACCATCATCGTCGACTTGTAACATGCATAACTTAATAACTTAATTATGCATAAGGCTAACCAAATTTCATCAAAAATGCTACATTCAGATATTATTAGTTGGAATCTCAATTGATTATATAAAAATAATGGGTTTTATTTTAAATTAGTAGACAATACTATAAAAGTTTACATTTTTGTAAAGAACGTGCAACTCTTTAAAGAGATAATATGAGAGCGATATTTATTTTAATTATTATTTTCCTCTCTAAAAGGTAATGTTTGATATTGCGTGATATTTTTTTTTTTTTTTAATTTATTATAACATTAAATGGCTAATTTTTAGTTTCATATTAAACTAATAGATGTCTTTTCAATAATAAAAAATAATTATAAATATTGTTATTTTCTAATAGATTAAAAGAAAATATGGGAAAAAATATCTGTGGATATTTTTTTAAATCCTCTAAATAATAAAATAATCATATTTGAATAAACACTTTGCAAGCAACAACATGAAAATCAATTTTTTTTTTTAATTTTCACATTAGATAAAAAAAGAAGAAGAATAGAAGAACAAAGAAAGAAGAAGAATAAGAATATTTATCAAATAAAGATACAAAGAAAAGAATATTTATCAAATAAAGATACAAAGAAAAAAGAATATTTATCAAATAAAGTGTGTTTAAATATCTCATACAGAATTATTTATTTGCTTATTTGATTATTTGATAAAAATACTTAATTTAATGTTTAATATCATTTTGTGTATTAAATACTTTAAGACAGCTTTTTGAAAAAGCTATCATTTGCTTCAATAAAAAATATTATGTTAGGAATTAAATGTTCAATAAAATATCCTTTTTATTGCATTGTATGATATACAATCGATTGCATAATTTCCTTAGAAATGTGAGATGTATTTCAATTACGAACTAAATATAACAACATAAAGGTAATTGCAAACAAAAAGAAAAGCCTTTTTTTTTTCCTTCGAAATATCGGATATCTGAAAGCATTATCTAACTTTCAAGTATGCATTACTTTAAAAAGAAATGGAACCGCAGATTGATATGGAAATGTTTTACCAAGTTAAAATATGCTGGAATCGATTGTGTAACTCCAGGTCATTTTTAAAAAGTATCATAAGTTCAAGAGTTAGGAAACAATACCTGCTTTCAGAAAGGAGATTTTCAGAAAAATCCATAGAAATGTAAATGAGTCATTCAAAAGACAAAGACTTTCAAAGTGATATTTATTTTATCATCCGAGTTTAAGAGAAATCTTTAAGTTCTTTGTGTACGGTTTTTTTTTTTTTTTTCACCAGCCTTGAAATATTAAGGAAGACTAACCTCATGAAAGAAATAGTTCTGAATTTAACATAAATGAATGGAAATTACTTTTCTTCAAATAATTTTTCGTGTTTTGTAGAAGCTTGGCGGACAGTAGGGCATCTAAAAAAAAAAACTGGAGAAGTGATGACGAACCAAAAGTCTTTCTAAAAGTTCGAGGAGGAGGTTTGGAAATGTCATATCCATCAAATGAAACCCATGTGGAGATTCGTTCCAAATTTTAGCAGGAAAAAAGAAGTGTGTGCAATGGAGCAGACACCAAACAGTGCACCATGCTAGTATTTGAATATGATATACATTTGTCTTTTTTTGTGGGAAATGGCCACCGATTACTATGGGCAGCATTTGAAAGCAATAACAAGTTTGCTTTGTAGTGAATAATAATATTTCCTCATGATAGGAAAATTAAAGATTATGGTTTTAGCGTTTATATACATTTTTATCTTAAATTAAGAAATAAATTCAAGATTATGCGTTGAACACTGAAATATATTTTCCTTATAAATTAACGACATGAATAAAGTACCATGCATTTAAATGTACTTCTATTATTAAAGAATTGTGATATTATTACTACGCTTTTATATTACTTATTATATATTCTACTTCTTCAATGGCTCAAAAAGCTCGATGATGGCCAGACGGTCTTGCAAGCATATTCCACAATATGAGATGTTATATTATTTTTACTGGGTAGGGTTGTCAACCTTATGGCCAACAGTCATATTAGACCGGAACCTACGGTTTAAATCGTGGATTCCGAACCACTACGAACATCCACGGCACCGCATGAATTTGAATCAAATAAATGAATATATATATATACACTGGTGTCCAAAAGTTAAGCATAATTTATAATTATGTGAATAAAGAAGGAACTGTAAATCAGAATGGCGGGAAACGTGATATGCGAGTGTAAAATGGTTATAAAATAAGAAAGCAAATCAAAGAACGATAATAATTAATTTTATTATCCAAAGTAGCAGTTTGATAGAAAACTGAGCATAGCAAGTGTTCACACTTTTAAAGAAAAAACGAAAGAAAACATTAAATAAAATACTGATGCTGCATTTTAAGAAGGCGTGTGGTCACCTCTGACAGCCAGGCACGCTGCACAGCGATTTACCATACTTGCTTTGAGATGAGGAATGAGTTGTAGGCTCAAACGGTTCCAAGCTTCTTGGGGAGCTCTCTTCAGTTCTGTAACGAAGCTAGGTGAGTGAAAAGGGCTGCAATTTGTCTCTTGAGCATATCCCATACATGCTAGATAGGATTTAAATCATGGTAGTTCGCAGGCCACGACATGCGCTGGATGTTTTCCGTTTCAAGAAAGTCATCAACCAGCACCGGTCGGTGACATGGCGCATTATCATCCATGAATATGAAGTCAGGACCTACAGCACCTCGAAACAAGCGAACATAAGGCTCAAGAACTTCGTCTCTGTATCTTTGACCAGTCACAGACCCCGTGTCACAAAGAAATGGAGGTCTGTGCGGCCGTCCATAATTATGCCTGCCCATACCATTACTCCTCTTAATGGAAAATGATGTCTTTCCGTTATGTTTCTTAGTTCAAAACGTGTTCCACGTTCTCTCCCATATCGTTACCCGAAGAGAATCACTACTCAGACTAAAACCGGGACTCGTCATGAGCATCACATTGGCCCACTTTCCCACACTCCAATGTTGATGTTTCAAACTCTAGTTCAAACGAGAGCGTTTATGCGCAGACGTGAGAGGAATGCAAACTGCTGGTCTTCTGGCATACAGGCCAGCATGATTGAGTCTCCTGTAAATAGTTTGTCTCGAAATTCATATTCCTGTGGCGACTGTGAGCGCCGAACCCAGTGCTCTGGCAGTGCTGCCCCTCTGACGTCGCGCACTTATTACCAGATATCGGTCTTGGCTAGGGGTTGTGACTCTTGGTCGATCTGATACTGGTTGTCGGGCAACATCTCCCGTTCTTTGAAACCTCTGCCACAGTCTTGAGATCACAGACTGGTCCACATTCAAAATTCGAGACACTTCGGTTTGTGATCATCCGGATTTCAGCATTCTAACGATTCTTCTTTTCGCAAACATGTCCAATTGGCGTCTTTGTGCCATCATTCACCTTGTTTGATGGTTAACAACGTTTCTTCGCACAGCAGTTGCACGAAACTTGTCTGAACTGCCTATGCTGCGTGAATCGATTTCTCTGCGTTCCGACATGCGCAGGTGTTTCGCGCAGGACGTAGTCGACTGAAAGTTTTGCATAAACTCAATGTTTCTTCTTCACCCAATTAATATCCGCAAGAAATTTGGAATAATTTTACGAATATTTACTCCATGTTTTTCGCATTTTATGATTTATGCTTAACTTTTGGACACTAGTGTATATATATATGTAAATATATATATATTGATAGATAGATAGAAATATGTGCTGTGTTAGTATTTGTGTTTTTCTTACAATAATCGTATGTAATAAGAATAACGGGTCCATAATTGATTTAAGCAATATGAAAAAATTATTCGTAAGGTAGAAGTTTAATTAACATAAATATTTTTGTTAACGATTAATAACAAATCTTAATAATCTAATAATATTTATTTAAGCTTTCTCTTAATGAACTTTAAAAAAAAAAATGATGAAAGCAACAAGACTGTAAGTTTTAGCAATATTAAAGTCATAAAAAAAAATTATGCATAAATATATTTATTTAATGCTCGAAATTACATTTTTCGAATATAAGGGAATACATAAAAATACAATACAATTTTCGGTTAATTTTAGCGGTTAAAAATGTTTTTAAAAATATTGTTATCAGTAAAATTTCAAGATTGACTAAAAAATCTGGTATACTGTGACGTTAAATGCAATTAAAATTATTATTAATTTCCATTTTTTTAAATAAAAAACGACAATTTAACATAACTGATATCAAAATATTATAAACACATGATTGTAACAAACTGTTAACTTGAGAACGTACCAACTACAGTGTTTCAGCAGGGGATAAAGAGATAACAAAAATCCCTTCATCCAGTCAAACTGTCATCCTAGTCTCTAAATGACAGAAGACGTTTATCATAACCAATTGTGTATCTTCTACTGTCAATACAACGGGAGATTCAAAGATGGGCTGTATAGTACATATATATCACGTGAGCCCAGACTGGTATTTTAAAGTTTAATGTTATCCTTAATTTTAAAAGTTTAAAATGTAAAATTAAAAATATTTAAATTATCCTGGAACAAACCAGTTTCTATATTGATTATGTGTAATTGAATTTTAATTATTTATAATAAGCCAGAAATGCATGCATTTACATGTATGAAAGTAAATAAATCATATTTTAATATCAAAACATGTATGTCTATAAGTTTATTGATGTCAAATGTTTTTGTTATAGAATTAAAAAGTAATTTACAGTTTTGAACAATTGTCAAAATTGTGATGGAACAATTGATCAATTGGTTTTCGGAATAAAAACTATAATTCGTTTAATAATAAAATTCGTTTCGCATACTTCATTAAAGTTAATATTTTGTTAAACTTTACTTTTTTTTTACCTTTATTTTAAATTAAATAAAATAGAAAAGCTTTTAAGAAAATTTTCGAATCTGTGTTCAGATTTGTAATTTAATCTTACTGTATTATTTAGGATTCCTTTATATTTGATTAACGATTTGTATGAAAATATATTTAATGTAATAAGTCAGGTTTAAACAACAGATTCATAAATGGTTCACTTAACAAATATTCCACAAATTAATGACTCAATTCAAGTGTGGCTTTCAAGACATTCGAAGAAATTTTCTATGGCCATAAAGCAATGGTCTCTTCAATAACTCAAATATTCCAAATTCTTTAATGACAAACACAAAACGAATTACAAACAGAAACTTTTCCCCCTCGTTTACAGAAACGAATTTTAAATTAAATCTCTCACAAAGAAAGGAAAAAAAAAAGCACACAAAGTGAACATTTACGGAATACTTTTAAAAGTATCTCAAAAAGTTTGTTTAGATAACGACATGGATTAAATCTGCTATCTCCAAATTCTTCTAATCACATACAGCTGCAGCATTAATATGTTTTCAAGGTTTTTACTGAAATTCTAAAATTGCAGTATTTTTCTACGATTGTTGAAGCTATTATGCCTTCTTTGGAATGTGCAACCAATTTAAGTTCGTTTCTGGAATTATCATAGCGGACTATATATTCTTTTTCTCTGTTGTTGTCCTTTAAGCTTTTATAATGGAGTAAAAATATAAAGTGCTGTGATGGAATAAAGCTTTCGGTAACCGGATATTGTACTGTGAGAGAGATTGAAATGAAATGATTCTGAAATGAAAGCTGGAGTTTAATTTTTTGGAGTTTATTTTTTGTTTGGGATGGAAGTTCAAAAGGGAATATGTGGTAAGATAATATATTTCCTTTGTTTATGTGAAAGTCCTGAATATTTTCTTTTATGACGTTATTTTAGATTAACCTAAATGCATGGTCTAAATTCAATGTCACATTTTTTGAAATTAGGCTTGCTTATTGAATTTAGAATACTTATTCAGATAAAGACATTGATTGAAACATTAGTATTCATTATTTTCTACTATATTTCTTTAATTTTATGTAAGCTACATATTTGGTTTATATAATATATATTATATTGAATTGGATCTGAATTGTTTTTATAAAATGATGATGAATAATATCTTCTTTTTGTCTTTCATTTTTACTTAAGTTTGGTTTCGGAACTTGAAAGATGAACTGAAAACTTCAATTTCTTTGTTCGGGATTGGCAAATAGGTTGAAATTTCTTCCTTTGGCTTGAGAAGGTAGAAGGAAGAATTCTCGACTTATAGGTTAATGTTGTATAATCATACATACTATATGCATATAATTATACATACGAGGTGGAAGTGCAAGGTGGAAATAAAATAGTACAAGGTGGAAATGTAGCTTTTGTTTGAAACCAGTTAAGCGTCGAATCCATGTCTAAGTGAGTTCAAAATTTTCCTGCTTTGCAATCCAAAAAGTATAGAAGGAGTAAGAACTTTCAGATGCCACACTTTTTCATATTTTAGTGGTAAAATGTAGATGAAATGTATCAGGCCTCTCTCTAGAGTACCCTGAGTATTAATAAATTTGTTGAACCACTGTCACTCAAGCTGTTTTACCTATGTTTTATATATATGTGAAACAAGTATGAACTCAGGTCAAAAATGCTTCATTTTGTATATAACATGTACATTTTTAAAATTAAAGTGTATTTCGATACTTTTTTTGTTCGACTCTAGTATAATTAAAATTAATAGTTGATCCATTGAGGACTAATTTAAAGTATTTTAAATTATAAAGCATCCTTTTAATTTTTATTTATGTATCTACTTATGTTCCTTAAAATTCTTTGTCAAAACATAATTGTTTTTTAATTACCTAGTATATGAACTGATTTTTTTAACTTATTTTTCTTTCATTTGCATAAATTTAAAAGCGATTAGATAAAGCTATAATTACATATTTATTGCACTATGATTTCGTAAGTGACTTATCATTCCATTCCATTTATTGTTACATTTATTATTTTATATTACTTTTAGAAATTTATTACTCTTTTCAGATTTAATAGAAGGAAAGTTGAAGCTATTTTAAATTATATTTTAATAATATATGTTGTTCTCAACCTTTACAAAAATTAACAAATCATTAGCATTAAATCCAATAAAACATAATCCATTGTCCAATAATCCATTGTGTATATGAAATTTAGGTATGCAAGTATTTGGGTAATAACTTTTACAATGGAAGTAAAAATTTAGGTAATGATTTTTCTAATTATTTGTTATCTAAATCTAAATTTTCAATTTGATGACATGATTTTATTTTATTTTGATGATTGTACATTCATTTTGTCACATTTTAACTAAGATTTGCTTAGGAATTAAAATTTAAACTCTTCTATTAGGTTATATATGTTTTTAGGATATCAAATATTTATATATTTTTTTATCGGTAGTTTTATTAGTCAAAATACAAACCAAATTATGATGTTGTGCATTTTATTTAAAGGATAAGCTCTTTTTTTATATAACAGAATTTGAAAAAAGTAATAAAACTAATTTAATAATTTAACAAATAAATAATAAAAAAAAATTAAATGCTGAAATCTGCTCGGCAAATTTAAACTTATCATATGAGAACATTCGAGAAATTATGAATAAAATCAGAAATATACCAATGTTTAATAATGCAAGAGTTATATGAAGCAATTGATTGGAATACTATAAGAATGGCGAAATTCAATAGCCACATGGATATAGCAATGTTGAATAGATCAAGATCAAGATCTTCAATGATCAATAGATCAAGAACTTCATGAAGAATGAATTGTTCAAAAATCTCTAAAAGAATATTCAAAAGTAAGATAAATGTAGTAGTGAATGAAGAAGGAAGTATTCCCAATTCTACAAGAAACGTTTTCACATTCAGTAGTCAAAATAATATATCAAAGTTTGAACATTCTAATCGTAAATGAAGAATGAAGTATTCCAAATACAATAAGAAGCACTATACAGCTCAATAGGCACCGAAAAATGCCAAAGAGGATAAATATGAAACTTCAAAAAAGAGGCAATTGATCAACGCACTACGAGTAATAGACATTGGAAATACAAATGTTTAAAATTCCCAACCCAAAATATGAAATGTGATTTAAAACCATACTACAAAACACTTCAATCAAAAAACAAATTCTCCAGTAAAAATAAATTTTCTGGAGAATTTGTTTGGCGTTATTCCTGAATCATTATCAAGAGTTCATTATCAAGACTTAAGGGACGCAAAATACCATTTTCAGCCAAAATTTGCAATGGAGTTTTATTTGCTTGGCCCTCATTTTCGGATCACGTCAAGGACCCCTAACCAGGACAACATCATGTTCACACATGATAATAAATAAAATATATTTTTAATTTAATTTACATATCAAAAAGAACAATTTAAAGTTTTAAAATGTATAATTCAAAATAAATTTAACCATATTTTATCAATTTAGAATTAGTCAATTGCTAAAAAAAATTGAAATTCATTACTAGAAAATATTTACATAAAATAATACAAATACTAAGCATAAATTTATGAAATATATTTGTCCTTTATTTGGTTGATAAAGAGAATAAGTATAAATTTAACTTTAACACTGATGGATATTTCTTTAAATCGAAGAAAAACTGTATGTGTTAATTTATTTTAATCTTTTTTCAGTTAGAGCAATAAAGTTACCTTAAGTAAAACGTACCTTTTTTTTATCGTTAAACACATAATATCTAACAAGAATTTCCTAAGAACACAGCATCTTCTGCTGCTATTCAAATATTCGCTTTAAAAAGCAGCAAAGGAACGTTATTTCTCTTTCTTCCCAAACACTGAGTATTGATAAAATGGCACAAACAGAACACAACACTAAAAATAAAATATCCATCCAATAAGTTAACTCCAGGATCGCTATATTTCTGTTGACAAGTCTTAGAAGTTTGTGAAAAATGTCTTTCACTGGCAGCGACAGTGAAGACAGGTTTTAGGTGGGGAGGTGGGGAGGTAACGATCCCTGGCAAAGATATGTTTCAACCGAATTTTCTGAAGAATGGGAAGATCAGGACTTCTGGGTTTGAGAGTAAAATAAAAGCAGACAATGATTGACGGGCTTTTTTAATAACATCAAGCTTTTGTGTTCGAAGAAAAAATGGCGCTCTCTGTGTTAGAAATGGTGGAATTTTTCGCTGCCGGATATTTAGCGAAACCGATAAATTCATTGGAGTTATTTAGTAGCGTGAAAAATGTCTGTGCAGTGACATATTTATTTCGTTTTGGAATGAAGAAACAAAGAATAATCTTAATGTGTTGCGTGTTCCTGTACTTAATCTTTATCATTATCCTTTAGATGGCTAATTATTAACACTGTATTTCTTTCTGCAGAGGTTTTCTATTGAATATTTTCAAACTGATATAAATTATTATATCATATGAAGCATATATGGTCTTGACGTTGCTCAATTTTAGTAATGGTCATAATGATCGTAAGACAGAAAGAATTATTAATTAAAATGTAACAATATAAAGTTGAACGATTCCAAAAAGTAAACAATAAGAATATAGTAATATATATAGTTAACAATATGATATAGTAAAATTGCATACAAATATAGCGCAATAGTATCTAAGTTAGCGCATATTCGAAGCCAAAAGAAAGTAGTATTGGGTTTAAGTAAGATTTCAAGACAAAATAATAGAAATATCTCTGTAATGCCATATTTATTTCATTTTGGAATGAAAAAACAAAGAAAAAACTCTTAATGTGCTGTGTGTTCCTGTACTTAATCTTTATCTTTATTCTTTAGATGGCTAATTATTATCATTGTATTTCTTTCTGCACGGTTTTCCATTGAATATTTTCAAATTGATACAAATTATTATAACCATGGGAAGCAGATATGACTTGACTTTACTTAGCGTTAGTAAACGTCATAAGCAGGTATGGTCTTGACGTTGCTAACTTTTAATAAAGGTCATAATGATCGTAAGGTAGAAATAATTATTATTGAAAATGTTAACAGTATAAAGTTAAAAGATTCAAAGAGAAAACAATGAAAATATAGTGTTGCAATTCGAAGCCACAAATGATTGTAAGACAATATAGGTAATTTTAGTATATCGAGATTTCCAAAAAAAAAAAAGCCATAGAAATATTACTCTTAATGGGGTTCAAAATATTTTATCCTGTTCTAGGATATTCATTTCCTAAACCAATTAAATTTTGTTACATAAATATATCATAATATAAATGAGCCCTTTCAGATACAGTGTCCATTACAAAAGGACATACATTTTAAAACCAAATATTTTAATTCAGAGAGAGTTGAAATTTGAGAGTAGAGAGTTGAAACTTGTTCCATGGATAGATGAAATATTAATCTTTTGATTTCATTGGATTTCTTGGTTTGAAAATAGTCAACAGATTTTTATAGTTTGCTTTCTGTGAAAATGTTGTCAAGGGCCGATCTGCAAAAAAGTGTTGTTGAGTTTTGTTTTGATTGTTGTTGTTTTGTTTTGATATACATATGAATAATTCCCTTTAATGTGTCAATGATTTTTTATATATTTTTATAAGTTATTATTAGTATTACAAATAGTTCTATTTTATTACTAGTTGCCATTTAGACAAAATGAGAGCCTAACCAGATGTCCATTACAATGGATGGGCTGCGATTATTCAGAAAATTAATGTATTTATTATCGAATTTATTTTAGGTATTTAAATTATTTTAAAATCAACTGCAAATTATCAGTAGGATAAAATATTTATTTTTCCTTTTAAAAAATTTAATCTAAAAAAATCTTAAGATTTATAAAATTTTTGGATAATATTACTAGTGCTGAAGTATCAGATACTGGAATATTGAATTCTGATGACAATTACGTTATTGATAATGATAGTCAATCTGCTACAAAATTTTGTTAAAATTCTTTGAAATTTTTTACAGTAATTAGTTTAAGCTTTATATTACACAACATTATTATAATTGAAAACTGACTTATATGCCATACTTATACTTATATACTGACTTAGATACAATAGATACAAGCATGCTTAAAACAAAAGGTTTAGAGTTTCTTAATGAAACAATAGATACAAATTTGGAACAAGATTTATCAGATCTACTATATCAAGATCTATTTTCAGATTTACGCACAGTTGATTTAACAAAAATAGGAAAAATGGATAAATAGATTATTATCCCTTACTGTACAAAATAAAAATACATGCCAAAAAGGGGCTTAATTTTGCCATCATCTCGGGGTTATTAATAACTGTGTGGAACTCATTTGTGAAAATTTGATGATAAATGAGAAGCAATCCAGTATAAAAATTAAGGTTGCCTATGAAGAGATCCGCATTTACTTAATAAATTTACTGTGTATTTGTGCTTCATAAGAAGAAAAGTAGTTATTTTTAATTTCATTATCAAATAATGTAAACTCATCTATTTTGGTATATAAAAACAGATATGTCAAAGATTGTAAAATTATATACTATTATTGGTCATGTACATTTCATTAAGAAATAAAATTGCTAAACTATTTACTTCTTAAAACTTATTTAGCGATATAGCTTCTTTATCTAGTTTTTCTACAAAAAGAAATATATAATCAAAACAAAAATCTTAACAGAAGTTCAAGCGCTGAATATTTGACTTTTATACCCTCACTGACCGTCTGTCCATTCCAATTGACTTTTGCCTATTTTCTTATAAAAACTATATTTTTTTTAATTATTTACTTTAACTTGTTTGTTAGCATCGTATTACGATATTTTAACACGGTAATTTTTGTTCTTTTTACTCATTGCATTAAAGTCGGGTTAATATTATTATAGATAATTAGTTTTATTATTAAATTTATAATTTTTAACAAAAATAATTAAAATTTCTGATTGTTATTGTGATTGAGAATACAATGGATTCACAAAAAAAAACAGGTTTCTATAAAATTTGAATTATAAGAAATTTAACATACACTCAGCTGTTACATCATACAGTAAAAATTAAAATTTTCGATAAATATAACGTTAAATTTTGTTCCAAATGTCGTCGTGAATGTTGGACAAGGCTTTGTCTTTCGTTACATGTACTATACTATGATAATATGAATCAAAGCTGAAGCACGATTCATTGCCAAGTGATATCGCCAGTCTGTTAGCAGTAATGATGATCGGTTACAATTATATATTCATACGGCCCACATATAACTGTCACCACTGTCGTCCCATCTGTAGATAGGGAATGTACCTCAGGGAATATGGAAAATGTTGTAATCTGTAGCACGGTAAGAAACGATGCCGTTGATGCAGTTCTGTCCCTTCGCACTATCAACCATACTGTACTCACATTAGTATGCCTTGGCGTTCCAGAACATCATTCTATGGATAAGTCACTCGCAACAACCACTGTTGGCATGATGTTTGCATAGCAGTGCTTGTGCTGTGGATTTGGTGGTCAATTGTTCAACATGCATATTCATGCATCCTTACTATGAACACATTTGATGTTATCCAGATTTGTTGTTGAAGTGTCTTCAACAAAGTCTTAAATATACTACTGGTTGTTCTTAACATGTTGTTAATTAAACTACAAATCAAACTTAACTAAAAGGGGAAAGGACAAAAGAAAATACTATTCACTATCGTTTTTAAAAAAAAAGACATTTCAGATCTAACTTTTACTATATGTCCTCTAAACTAAATATGTAGCTTACATAAAATTAAAGAAATATAGCAGAAAAATAATGAATACTGAAACTTTAATCAATGCCGTTATCTAAACAAATATTCGAAATTCAATAAGCAAGCCTAATTTGAAAAACTGTGACATTGAATTTAGACTATCTAGTTAGATAAATCTAAAAACAAATCATAAAAAGAAGATGTTCTTAAATTTCACGTAAGAAAATGAAATGCATTATCTTTCCGCTCTATTTCCACATATTCCCTTCTGAACTTCCATCCCAAACAAAATAAACCCCAAAAAAAATTAAACTCTCTAGCTTTCATTTCAGAATCATTTCATTTCAATCTCTCTCACAGTACAATATCTGGTTACCGAAAGCTTTATTCCATCACAACACTTTATATTTTTACTCCATTACAAAATATCTTAAAGGACAACAACTGAGAAAAAGACTATGCAGTCCGCTAAGGATAATTCCAGAAACGAACTTAAATTGGTTGCACATACCAAAATAATAGCTTCAACAATCACATAAAAATACTGAAATTTTAGAATTTCACTAAAACACTTACATTCACTATAACATCATTCCATCTATAAGTCACTCGCAACAACCACTCATGGCATGGGGTTTGTATAGTAGTGCTTGTACTGCGGATTGCAGCCTATTGTTTGATGTAGTTCACATTTGTTGTCTTTGAAATGTCTTCGTTAAAGTCGTAAAGATATTATTGTTGTTATTTAAAAGTTCTGCTCAATTATTGTAATTATGTTGCTGTCATTATCATTCTCCTCAATTGTCGTCATCATATTTTCATCCTGTTTTAATTAAGTTTGCAAACCAAATTTAACTAAAAAGTGAAAGTACAAAAGAAGATATCAGTCAATATCGTTTTTTTAAACCTTTTCAGATCTCACTTATACTATACATTATCTAAACCAAAAATGTAGATTAATTAAAAATTAATGAAACATAGTGGGAAAATAATGAATATTAAAAAATTTATCCATGTCGTTATCTAAACAAGTATTCAGTAGAAAAACAAGAACCAAGAAATCTAAACAAGAAATTCAGTAGAAAAAGACTAATTTCAAAAATGTGACATTGAATTTATACCATGTATTTAGATAAATATAAAAAATTAAGTCATAAAAGAAGATGTTCAAGACTTTCACATAAACCAATGAAATATATTATCCTTCCCACCACATATTCCCTTTTAACCTTCCATACCAAACAAAATAATGCCAAAATAAATAAAAATAAGCTCCCAACATTCTCTAGTTTTTCATTTTTTAGAATCATTCCATTTAAATATCTCGCACAGTACAATATCCGGTTACCGAAAGCTTTATTCCATCACAACACTTTATATTTTTACTCCATTACAAAAAACCTAAAGGACAACAACAGAGAAAAAGAATATACTGTCCGCTAAGGATAATTCCAGAAACGAACTTAAATTGGTTGCACATTCCAAAGAAGGCATAATAGCTTCAACAATCGTAGAAAAATACTGCAATTTTAGAATTTCACTAAAACCTTGGAAAACATATTAATGCTGCAGCTGTATGTGATTAGAAGAATTTGGAAATAGCAGATTTAATCCATGTCGTTATCTAAACAAACTTTTGAGATACTTTTAAAAGTATTCCTGAAATGTTCACTTATTGTTTTTTTTTTCCCTTTCTTTGTGTGAGACATTTAATTTAAAATTCGTTTCGTAAACGAGAGGGGGGAGTTTCTGTTTGTAATTCGTTTTTGTGTTTGTCATTAAAGAATTTGGAATATTTGAATTATTGAAGAGAACATTGCTTTATGACCATAGAAAATTTCTTAGAATGTCTCGAAAGTCACACTTGAATTGAGTCATTAATTTGTGGAATATTTATTTGGTAAACCGTTTATGAATCTGTTGTTTAAACCTGACTTATTACTTTAAATCTATTTTCAAAATTAAATCATTAATAAGGCACTAAGAAACCATAAAAAATACCGTTAAATTACACCGTAAGTCTGTACGCAATTTTGAATTTTTCTTAAATGCTTTTTCAGTTTAAGTTAATTTAAATAAAGGTAAAAAAATTAAAATTTAGCGAAAAAATAACTTTAATGGAGTAAACGAATTTTATTAAAAAGTATAAAAATAGTTGCTAGTAAATTAAGTGCGTTAACTATCCAGAAAATTATATTAAATGCTATCCTTATTAAAAAAATAGAAAAATATTATTTATATTAAATTGAAAATTGATAATATTCTTAAGGTTATTAAATAAAATTAGGGCTGGTTATAAACTAAATTTCTGATATCAAAACATATACCATACATAACCATGGAATCTAATAGTTTTTCTTGCAAAATCTCGACAGCTGTTTAAAACGGTAAATTCCTTGAATTGTCTATCAAGAACAAATTACATAACTTTTATATAAAATTTTTACACACATACATGTTTTGATATTAAAATATGATTCATTTTCATTAATGCATGAAATTTTAATAAAAATCATAATTTCCCAGCTCATTATAAATAATTAAAATTATATTACACATAGGCTATAAAGAAGTTGTTTAGTTCCTAGGTAATTTTAAATACTTTTAATTTACATTTAACTTCAAAAATTGAGAATATCATTAAATTTAAAATACCAGTTTGTGTTCACATAGCTATATAGATAGTATATAGTCGGTTTTTCAAACTCAGTAATATTAACAATAGGAGGTACACAGTTAGTTGTGGCAAACCTCTTCTGTCAGTTCGAGGCATATGATTGGATGAAAGGATTCTGTTATCTCTTTATCTCCTGCTGAAACACAGTAGTTGGTACGTTCTCAGGTTAACAATTTGTTACAATCATTTTGCTCATAATATTTTGTTATCAATTATGTTAAATTGCGTATTTATTGAATAATTTAACAATTATAAGAGTTTGACGTACATTTCACGTCATAGTATTCCAGTTTTTCTAGTTAATCTTGAAATTTTATTCATAGCGATATTTTTTTTTGTAATTTTCAACCCTGAAATTAACCTAAAATTGCATTTTACTTTTGTTATTTTGATACTTGGTTTTTTTCCAATGAAAATATAATTTTGAACATTAAATAACTATATTTACTCACAATTGTTTTATCAAATTAATAACGTTTAAAACTTTCAGTCTTGTTATTTTCATAAATATTTTTTAAAAGTTTATTAAGAAAAACTATTTATTATTAAGAAAAGCATTAAATAAAATATAATTAGATTATTAAGTTTTATTATTTATCATTAAGAAAATATTAAATAAAAGATAATTAGATTATTAAGTTTTATTATTTATAATTAAGAAAAAGGTTTATGTTAATTTCTACGTTATGAATAATTTTCTCATATTGCTTAAATCAATTCTGAACATTGCTCTTAATATATGCGATTATTGTAAGACAAACAACAATCGCATATATTAAGAGTATATAGTTATATATATATTGGCCATGAGGACCGAGTGACTAGCGCTGGGTACCACAGATTTTGGATTCGAATGCCGGCGGTGCCATGGATGTTCGTAGTGGTTCGAATCCACTTTAAAATTATAATATTAAGTAAGGCTGACAACCTTAGCCTGTTAAACGAAAAATGACATCTTATTTATTATGCTTCGAATCTACCTGGGCGAAGACCATTTGGCCTCCATTTAGCTGTTGCCCATTGAAGAAGAAAAAAAAATACATGTATAGTATATTAAATAATATATAAGCGCATTATTAATATCACAATTACTTTAAGATTATCAATATATTTAAAGGCATAATACATAATTTATGCCGTCAATGTATATGAAAATATATATCACTGTTAAAAAAGTATAACCTTCATTTTATTCCTTAACGTGAGAAAAAAATGTATATTAGCGCTAAAAGCATAATCTTAATTTTACCTATTGTGAAGAAAGATTATTATTAACTAATAAGAAATTTTATTATTTTTACAAATTCTGGGCATTGTGACTTGCAATAGCTTTCTACTAAAAAGGGCAACTAAAAATCATATTCAACACTATTAAGTGTATGCTTCATTGCACCTACTTTTTCCCGCTGAAATTTGGAACAAATATCCACAGGGGTGACATTTGAAGGGTTTGCTGTTTTCCAATCCCATCTTCTACCCCAGGGGTGAAACATCCAAATGATCTTGTGGTCACTTTGGAAATGCATCATAACTCCGTAGGCCGCATATAAAATTATATATCTCCGTATTAGATTTAGACCCTCTATAGACATTTTTTGAGTGACAAATTGAAACATAAGGAGTTATTATTTTTGAGTTTACTATTATTCTTACATGTAAACATAGATAGTATAATAATAATAATACTAAACGCCCATTGTAAATAAATATATAACACTAAAAATGAAATATAAAAATTACATAAATATAAACGAAATAAAAAAAAAAATGAAATCATTAAAAAATATTTATTTTACTAGTGCGATATTTGTTTCTCCACTCTGTCATTTAGCATTTGCAAATCGATCTCAATTTAGGTATTTCCACATCGTAATGGGTGTTGCAGGTTAGCGTCCTTTATGTTTGAGCGCGTTTCGTGTTTGATTATATTCATTTTTGGAAGAAAAAAAACTATTCGCAGGTGTAAGATGAAACAAAAGCGCTAACAACTTCAACTAAGAGTCTGGTTTGCTCTGCTGTCACCAATCAACTGCGTGTTTCTAGTTTGTAAAAGAGTGAAAAATATCACAGACCGAAGAAATATTCAAGGCGGTTTGGTGTTAGCGACCTCTGCTCTAGCCTATAGAGATATTTTTGTACGTCATCACTTCTCCAGTTTTTTTTTTTTCTTTTTTGTTTGCCGAATGCCCTACTATCCCCGAGGCTTCTGAATAACACTAAAAACTTTGAAGAAAAGTAATTTCCATTCATTTATGTTAAATTTAAGTGTTCGTTTCAAAACTATTTCTTTCATGAGGTTAGCCTTCCTTAATATTTCAAGGCAGATGAAAAAAAAAAAAACTTTGCAAAGCGCTTAAAGAATTCTGAACTGAGGTGATAAAATAAATATCACTGTGAAAGTCTTTGTCTTCTGAATGACTCATTTACATTTCTATGGATTTTCTTAAAATCTCCTTTTTCTAAAAGCAGGTATTGTCTCCTAACTCTACAACTTATGATACTTCTTAAAAATGACCCGCAGTTACACAATCGATTCCAGCATATTTTAACTTGGTAAAACATTTCCATATCAATCTGCGGTTCCATTTCTTTTAAAGTAATGCATACTTGAAAGTTAGATAATGCTTTCAGATATCCGATATTTCGAACGAGAAAAAATGACTTTCCTTTTTGCTTGCAATGCTTTTATGCTATTATATTTAGTTCATAATTGGAATACATCTCACATTTCTTAAGGAAATTATACAATCGATTTACATATCTTGCAATGCAATAAAGAATATTTTATTGAATATTTAAATTTTTATTGAAATAAAAGTAAGTGTCTTTAAGTATTTAACAAAAAAAAAGATAATATTAATAATTAAATTACAAAGTTTATCAAATGATTAAACAAATAATGCTGTATGAGATATTTAAACATATAATATTTTTCGGTAAAAATATTCATCTAAATATATAATCAAAAAGAAATAATAAGAAAATATGATTTTAATGTTGTTGCTTGCAAAATGTTTATTTAAATATGACTATTGTATCATTTAGAGGATCACAGAAAATATTTATTTTTTTTCTCATATTTTCTTTTAATATATTAGAAAATAACAATTTTATTTTTGCTATATTGAAAAGATATTTATTATTTACTACTTGACGCGGCAAACGTTGTTTTGCTATATACATTATTTCTATAAAATATTTGTTTAGTTAAATAAAAAAAAAACTATAAGTGTGTGGAAATGTGGTTATGATTGGAAGAGGAATGGAACGTTGCAGACAATGACGGCCTATAAAATGATAATAACTAACCATTTATTTATTTCATCCTTTATACTTTATCAAATTAACAAATATATTTTAAATTACATTATATAATAGCTGTATATACATCAAAAATAGTTATTTACATATTTACTACTAATTATGACAATTAAAAAATAATCAACATCAATCTCTAAGTGGAATGGAGTGTACAATATTTTTGGTTAGTCCGTCTTTAGCCAACACAAACAAACTGGATGGTTTACCCACACGCAAACATGCCATTTTGTCCGTGGGAAAAAACATGTGTGCCCAAATCTAAGCCACAAACAGACATCGTCTGGCCTTTTCTTCTTATTGATTGTCATTGCGAATGCCAATCTAGGAAGTGAATACGTTTGAATTCAATTGGCACATCTGTGAAATCATACATTCGTGGCAAATATATTTTCGCCTCGGTACTTGCCATTCAAAATGGTGGCTTCGATAACGTTTTTCATTAATTTTTAATGACTAATCGTGTTCCATTGCACAACCATGGTGGGTTCAAATTACGAATCAAAATAACCGGAAATCCAACCTTTAATTGTAAATGATGAGGGTGGCATGCCTGTCAAATCCAATGAATTCAAAAACTCAATTGGATAATTTACAGCTTCATTGGCATCGCAACTGTATGATAGATTTGTATGACACCAAGTTCCCTGAAAGTCTGTTGTATCTTGGAATTTAAACCATTGACGTCCACATTTTTTGCTGTCAAAATTGCTCTTTCTGCCAACAATCAAGATTTTTGAATTGTGTGCATACATCGGGAAATATGTGGTCGATGAGATTATTTTGCGAGTCGATGATTGTGCAGAAATCTGACCGGCGATTTTATGCAACCAGTAATGTCTTATAAGAACTTTTCCATCCCAATATCTAACAGTTGTTTTGAGAATGTTTCAGCGGGTGGATCTTGAAGCATTTGAACGCGCATGTTTACTTTTAGTTGTCATGTTTCAACATTACGCCACAGTGACGATGCTTTTTGAAAGCGTTGATCTCATCAGCATACGATGAACGTGGAATGGCAGGAAGTGTTTGCCTGAAATCACCTGAAAAAAAGAGTGCCGCCAAATAGTTTATCGTTATAGTTTCTGCTTCCGATAATCTTATGCTTTCGAATTGCAAATAACACTTACTTTACTGGAATACCAGATTCGCCACAATAAAGAAAATTACAACACAATTACACCTGTAAGATAAAACGCAATAACGGCCATCTTTATTTTTCTTGAACAATAATAAAGTTGCCAATTCTGCAACTAAACATTAAAACACACTACACGTGTAAATATAATTTAATGCTACACGTGCAAAGAATATAATAACAAAACATTAACTTAAGACATTAATACGCTACACGTGCAAATATAACAGTATTCGTTCTCTTATTATTTGACTTACCTTTTAACACATAAAACACGTATATTTATTTAATAAAAAATTTCTCTTTAAATTAAAACTATTCAAAAAACGTTGCGTATAATATATACAGGTAAAGCAACGACCGTTGTTGGCGCGAGTTCACAACACGTGTTGATTTATATAAGATCACTTAATTAAATAAAGTAAAAAAAATGAAGCCGATTAAAGACTTTAATTTTGTTAGCTGTAATGTCATGACTAAGAAAAAAAAAAAACACTACATTGTTTTACGAAAGAAATTTTAAATTTTAGTGGTGGTCCACCCTATCACTTAGGTTTAAAAAATAGATTACGACCGATTTAATATATTATGAAAAAATTTTCATAAGAATCGGTCAAGCTTTTCGCATTAATGAAAAACACTACATTTTATATATTAGAAGTAAAAAAAAATTAACTATTTAATGTTTTTAATAAATTAAAAAAATATTACAAACAAAGTAAAACTTAATTCCTAATTGTTACAATTATAGTTAATTTTGGAATTTATTATTATAATACACAATTAGAATTTATTATAAAAAAATTCTTTTTAAAGAGAAAAATAATAATTAAAATAAACCTTTATCAAAAGTATGCCTCATAATATCTCTTTGAAGTATTTCAGGTTCCTTATTAAAATATAAAATATAATTCGATTTAAAATAAAAATCATTATCTTTATAGTTTTAGTCGAGATTCTAACTTATAATATCGAAATAGTTTTTGCTAGAGGCGCTGGGAAACATAACATGCGCGCTAGGGAGAAAAAGCTAACGGACGTCCTACGGTAACTAATTTTGCAAAAATATGCAAAAACTCTCTAATAGCGCATTTTCTTTTTTTTATTTCCAAATTATGTATTTACAAATCGACGAGGAAGACTGGCGATAAGACATTAACACTATCAGTGAGGGATAACATTGTCTTAGAATTTTTGTAGGTAATTTTTTATATTTAAGTATTGCACGAAAATCAAAGCAATCTGACCATCGATAACAAAACTTTACATTGCTATCGAGTATGCTCGCTTTCAAGTGCTTTGAATACAACGAGCTTTTACCAGGGATTCGAACTTAGGAATACCTACTGAATAAATCGTTCACGTAATCATTGGGATACAAGTGGAACCGAATATGATTTAAATAATATTTTATATAGATTTTTAAACTAAACCTTATGCAATGCATAAAATGCCCAATAAAAATATATGATAACAATAAATAGAAAGCACTTTCAGATGCATTTCCTTTCACTGTGATTCTCCAAAGATCCATCAGCCACAGACACAATCCTCCAAATCCATTAGAACTTGCGTGTGGTAAATATTACATGAAAGTATCTGAAGATGTGCGTGTCGAATAGGTCAGAATACAAACAAAAAATAAGAAAATGAAGCTTCATTTGATGAGCACATATATTTGTAAGGCAGAGCATCTAGACAAATGAAGCGCATATAGACAAAGAAAATGCCACAGCGTCAATGGGTGAGCTAGCAAAGCATTTCATCCTTCATTGGCATCTTGCCACACGTCTTTGCTGGAGGATAAGACTCCACCACCGAAGCAGATATGAAAGAACTGATTATTGCAGGCAGTTATTGATGCGATAGATTTTGAAAACAGTGATTCAAGTCACTAGGCTCAGGATAATGCTCTTAGTGACTTTAATTGACAGTTTTTGGATGTGTATATTTTGTTAGGAAAATTTACTTTCCAATTTTTAATTTTAAATTTTAAATTTTACAACATTAATTGCATGTATAATATTTAGAACACTAATGAAATTTTTGATTAATATGCACTTATTTCTAAATGTTAAAAAAGAAAATCGGAAAAATTGCGATGACCAAAAACAACCAAATACCTACCCGTGTATGCAAAAACGTAATACTGCATTAAAAAATAATCCAAAAATTACTAGAATTCTTGTAGTTTAACATTGTTGTACAAATGGACATAAACAGGCCTTAAAATATCAGCAATTTCTATCAGTAGGATCTGATTAGTGAAATTAGACCACATATTAGATTTAAGTACTAGGGATCATTTATCTAATATATTACGATGGTGAGCAAGACAACAAATAAACATGAACTCGTGGCAATTATATATAACAAGATGATTTAAGGTTCAACCTTTTGTAAATCACTAACTATCGTATGCATTTCAAAAATAGATATTTAAAAGACATGCAGACAAGATAGACTTAGTTTGTAGCTAATTGCAAAGAGACACAGAACCACTTCGAAAAATACCTCAGATCTATTCTTGTAGCAACTGTTAAAAAATTGCTATCCACAACAATAATGCGGAGAAAATTTTACAAAAGAAAGTTACAATTTTCCATCACTGCGTGTACTCCTCACACTAAACAGCCAAAATGAAAGATTTAATTGGATTAGCACACATGTAAAATCAATGATGGTATGTATCCTTCTAAAGTTAACAATCATCTATACCTATTCTAAATTCAATGGTGATTAGGGTTAAATTGCAGTGTCCCTGAAAACCCCCTCAAAACTAATAAATACTTTCCTGTGGTACACACTAAGAAAAGTGGAATATTCTTAATAGCGCCCTCGATAAGTAATGGAGGATCATAAATAAAATGAAAGTCACTTAAAAACATTAATTTTAACTTGATATATCATACTTAATATTTTACAAATTCTTGATATTTAATGCCTTACAAATATATAACAATAATTATATCCGACATTAAATGCACTAATATTTTTTATCTAATAAGAGAAAATTTTAAATAAATAATTATTTAAAAAAAGCTGCTTTTAAAAAAGCCTTTAATTAATATTGCCTTAAACATTCCAAGAATTACACTGCAAAAGGAATAATTATAAGAAGTTCATTTTTAATTATTTAAATGAAGAAAAATGCTCCATAATAATTCATAGAAAATTCGTATTATTATAGGATTATAAAGCAATTTGAAGTAAATATTTATCGTAATTTAATCGAAATTGAATTCACCATAAGCCTTAGATAATAACTTTAATAAACGTTTACCTTTTATAACGATTTTTTTTAAAAACTACTTAAGTCTTTCATCATTATAAGATAAAGTACTATCCTGTAATAAGTAGTTTTATTTTAAAGAAATATTTAATGAGGGAAGCCTTTTATCAAAATATCCTTTCTTTTCATCTATAACTATTTCAAGTATTCAAAATTTTATATTTTTAACTAAAAATTTGATAATTATAAGAATCCCTTTAATTATTAATTATTTTATAAATATTGTTATGATATATTTGCTGCTAGGCTTTTGTTTGTTCGAATGTTTGAAGAAACTTTTATGTTATTCATCGGTGAACATTATATTCAATTTATGTTTACCACTAACTGCCGACAGTAAGAAGTAAATACATAATATTGCCTTCCAAAAGGAATTTTAGGTGTATCGCCTGACATCTGCATAAACATGAAAATAAACATGTAAATTAGTAAACTACCATCAGGAAACCTGAGTATCAAAACGACTGCTGCATACGCTGTAACAATCATTAAAATTTCTAAAACTAATTCTGAACATGTTATTACTGGCCTATGTGCAGACGTCCATGGACATTTTATAACACTTTTTAAAAAAAAATAATAATATAGGTTTATGTTCAAATTTCGTTCGTTTTACCAAATTTCTGTAAAATATTATTAATGTGATATTTCTCATTAATTAAAGATTAGACAAAATAGGCAGCAGGTGATGTTCGTATACATTTACATTCATTCAAAGGCCAAAGTCTTCAAATATCAATAAAATACATCTATTGTAATATATCAAATATTGTCGGCGATAGATAAAAAGAATATAGAAATTCAAGATTCCATTAGAAGGTGACGTCATTCTCATATTACATATTGTAGCTGATGTCAAAACATTATAAGAATATTTCTTCAATATATAATACAGATGGATAAATATGTCGGATACAGATGCCGTATTTATTTTACATAATCACAACTTGCGCAAAAAGTAATCAGAAGCAGACGTATTTATGTAACAATATTTCTTATATTTCATATCAAAGTCATGATTTAAATACATTTGTAGATGAAATTATATAAATGAGAGAGTTATATAAGAGTACAGAATATATAGTTTATAATATAGTTTAAAATATAAATTCATTTCT
Source organism: Caerostris extrusa (assembly GCA_021605095.1). Lineage (NCBI taxonomy): Eukaryota > Metazoa > Arthropoda > Arachnida > Araneae > Araneidae > Caerostris > Caerostris extrusa. The sequence continues at coordinate 18,157 of BPLR01021200.1, read as the reverse complement.
CATTTTATTAGGATCTTCAAAATGATATTATTTTAATACCGTGGAAAATTTAATCGAAATTCAGATTTCTTAAAAAAAGAAAATGCAGTGAAAAAGCAAGCAATGTTAATATCTGATTTTTATTCTAATATAAAATAATTAAAGTAAATACATAAGAATAAAAATTAGTGTAAGTAATTAAATAATATGCAAATGCTCATTAATATTCTTGGGCCAATACGAAATGATATAAGTCAATACTCAATAATATTAAGCCAATACACAATGATATTAAGCCAATAAGAAATAATATACTTATGACTGTGTCAAACATGCACATAACATGCTAGAGAAATATGTCCTTTCTTCAGGGATACATTTTGTTTTCTCAAAAAAAAAAATCCATAAAAATTAGAATAATCAAAGCAAACTACATAAGCACATTTGTTTGCAAATATAATAAAACCCAAACTTCTTTCGCTTTTATGAAAAGTACATTTTCCTTAACTGCCATCTTCGGTATGGTACAGAGATTTTTGTTTGAATTTTTGTTTTAAAAATGATAAGGGTAGTTTTTAAATAGTGATAGATTATTTCTTCCTTAGCGGATATTCAAGTTTTTATGTTGAATCCAGTAGTATTTGTGAAGATATCAATAAGGTAGAAATGTATTTGTATTGTGGTAGCAGCATATATTCAGCAATTTGCTTTTGACTTTAGCATATGAGAAATTTATGATTGCTTTTGGAACAAATAATATTTTAAACCAGCACTCAATTCAGCATCTGCATTTCTTTTATCATTATTACACTCATGCCCATGAATTAAGGATAATGAAGTTCAGGCAAAGAAAGAGACAGAAGCAAAACAAATTTGACTTATTTGTAAAGTCTATTTATTAAACAAAAGGTAAAGAGCAAAAAAAAGATGCTATATGTTTGACATAATTAATAAAAATTGCGATTTTTACTCCTGGAGCAAATTTAAAAAAAAAACCTATTTACAAAAAACAGTATAACATGGTTAGTATGATGGTTAATATGGAGTATGTCTCCCGGACGATGCAATACCGGCCTTACAACTCCTAGGCATGCTGAATATCAAATTATTAATCTGATCTTGGGGGGAATATTACACCACTCATCAAGCATTGCCCTCCGAAGTTCCGGTTGACAGGTGGGAGGGGGTTGACGGCCTGCAATTCGTCGGCCAAGCATATCCCACACACGATCTATTGGATTCAAGTCCGGTGAGTATGCTGGCCAATCCATACGGGTATATCCTCCAATAGAAGGCATTCGTGTACAATGTTTGCACGGTGAGGACGGGCGTTGTCATCCATAAACTGAAATTCAGCACCCATGTAGCCCCGAAACAAACGTACATGTTGTTCCAGAATGACATCGCGACAGACGTGGCCTGTCATCGTTACACTCTAACATGCAGGTCAGTTCTGGAACCAAGAATAATTCCTCCCAAACGAGCCATCCTGCACCACCGTTACGGTGTCGTTCAATGGTGTTCTCTTGGTGGTAACGGGTACCTGGCGCTCTCTATATGAAAGTCCGGCGAGAATCAGACTGCAAACTAAACCGGAACTCGTCGGAAAACATCACACAAGACCACTGTTGCGGTGTCCACAATGCATGCTCTCTACTCCAGGTTAATCGCAGGCGACAGTGAGTTGCGGTAAGTGGAACACATCTGACAGGCCTACGAGCATATAGACCAATGTGCCCTAAGTGTCTGTACACGGTCTGCCTTGAAACTATCGTACCGGTAGCTGAAGAGACAGGTCTGATGTTGTGCTCCGTCTGTTTCTTTTCGGCAGTAACTGCTAAATACCGGTCCTCATTCGGCTTTGTAACTCGGGGCGACCTGTGCTGTAAAATCTACTCACATTACCATCATCTTGGAATCGTGGCCAAAGCCTGGAGATGACACTCTGGGCGATTCCAAGTTCCTTGGATACTTCCAGCTGGGTACGTCCACATTCCAGTCGTCCGATAATTCTACCACGCAAAAATCATCCAAGTGCTTCCTTTGTGCCATAACTATGCTGTTATTGCACTGAAAGGCTTTTAAAGCGCTTGTGAACAATTTTACTTCTTTGCCACCATTCCTTATATACCCCTCTCTTACACTCTCGTCATTGTGACGTACTATCCGCGCCATCTGGTGGTTTCCTGTAATTTGCATATACTTCTTCAAGATGTGTGTGATAATTCTACAGGTGAAATTTTTATTTTAGAGTTCAATTTCTGTGTGATTCTGAATTATCCTTAATTTATGGACATGAGTGTATTATTTTGATTTATACGGTTTGATTCTTCTTTGATGTTTGATCTTTTTTTTTTTTTCTTCCTTTTCTTTTTATATTGTCTGCAAGTTTCCGAAATTCAAAGTGAAAATATACAAAATAATTCACATTTTTTTACTAGATTTATATTTACTACATTTTTTAATATTTATATTTAGGTATTTTGGTTTATCAAGATTATGTAATATATATATATATATATATATATATATATATATATATAAAAATCAATCTCCAAGTACCTTTGAATACATAACTTTTTTTTTTAACATTTCAGGAAACGCCAATTATGTTAATGGATTATGATTTGAGCCGAAATTTGTTATTATGAAGGATGTTGCCGAACAAATTTTGTTATGATTAACTTCTATTTTTTGTAAAATATACTTATATTTCAGAAATGTAAAACTTTGCTGCTTATATAAACTCATGTTTGTGAAAATTGCAACATCATGTAGGAATCGTCATAATTGAATGAAATTTAATACACAGTTGAGTGGTAGTGGTACAAATAAATGATTAAATGTTCAAAGCAAAAAACAATAACAAGAGATCGGAATCAGTATTTTGTGTAGCCACCACGCGCCGCAATATGTGTTGCTACACGACGTGGCAAGGAGTCAAACAAATTTTGAATGTCTGCCTGAGGAAGAGCATTCCATATTGTTTGTATGCACACCAAAGTTCGTCTGCAGAAGCAACAGGACGAGGATCACGAGCGAGACACCGACCAACGAAATCCCACACATGTTCAATCGGCGACATATCCGGGGAAACACAGGCCAAGGAAGAAGCTGCACCTGCCGCGTTGCAAAGAAGGATTGAACAGTCCTAGCGATATGAGGGCGGGTATTGTCCTATTGACATACAGCGCCTGGCAAGCTTTGAAGGAAGGGAAAAGCTTGGGGCTGTAGAACTTCACTGATATACCGGTTGATGTTCAGATTGCCCTCAATTCTTAGCAATTGAGATCGTCCATGATATGCTATCGCGCCCCAGACCATAACTCCGGGTGTTCGTCCACTGTGGCGTTCGATAATGCACTCCGGAAGGTGGCGTTCGCCGGCATAGCGTCTGACACGAATGCGGCCATCATGATACCACAAATTAAAGCGGGATTCGTCAGAAAACATGGTACCAATCAGCACGCCAGTCTCTATGTTGTGCGGCCCATTGTAGCCGCAGGCGGCGATGGTTTAGCGTGAGAGGGATCCTGTATAAAGGAGTCCTTGCGCGCAGTCCACGCTGCAGCAGACGTCTACGAATTGATGAAGCACACAATGAAACATCTGTAGCTATTGACCACTGTGCTGCCAATTGTCTAGAGGAAGCTGTACGGTCCATCAGTGCCATGCGGACCAGTTGTCTATCATCGTGAGCTGACGTCACATTTCGGGGTCCACTCCCGGATTTCTGAATTGTCCGACACTCGTCCTTCCACTGCTTCTAAAGACGCATCACTGTACTGCTGTTACGCTGCACACGAGCGGCTACTGCACGATAAGACAATCCACTTCATGAAGGCTGATGATTCTCCCCCGTTCAAACTCTGTAAGTTGTTCAAATCTCGCTCTCTTTCGACGAAGAGGCATAAGTAACGATTGAGCTAACGTTTACCACTAGCAGATAACCACTGATAACCATATACGCCTCGCTACAGCCGTCTATTTATTCGGATCCATGCGCCTTCAGAGGGCGCTGCTCAGCATACGCATGCGCTACGGATTTGAAATTCTAATCATTTGCATATCATGCGCTATTTTACATCTCCTGAAAATTTCAGCTCACTAGCGTAAGTCCTTCATGATGTTGCAATTTTCACAAACATGAATATATGAGTATATATATATATATATATATATGACCTATCTCCAAATGCTGTTCAATATATCACATATTTCAAAAATTTCAATGAAACGCAATTATGTTAATGAATTATGATTTGAGCCGGAATTTGTTATTATGAAGAATTTTGCTTAAGAAATTATGTGATGATTAACTCTAATTTGTAAAATATACTAAGGTTTAAAAATATTATATTATAAAAACCTTTCTATATATATGTTATATATATATGACCTATCTCCAAATACCCTTGAATAATATATTATGATTTTAGCAGAAATTTGTTATTATTAAAGATTTTCATGAAGAAATTTTATGATGATTAAATCATATGAAAAAATATACTTACGTTTCAGAAATGTACTTTTTAATATGTATATGTTATAAAATAACAGTTTTTCACAATAATATTGACTTCTCCGAAGTTAAACAGAGACTAAACTGAACACCTATAGATAACTGTTATAAAACACTTAGTTATCTATAAAGTATCTTGCGCCATTTATAGCACACAAGAGAATGAATTATTAATTTATTCCATATTTTGTATAATACAACAAAACCAAATAAAAATAAATTTTCTAATAAATCTTCATTTAAGTTTTATTAAAAATGAATTTAAAAATCACCAAAATCTTTAATTTTAATATAAACAAACAAAATATTATTTTATCGTACTTATTTTTAATTTATGATTGTTGCGTTTCTACTAGTTACATTTATTATTGATTAAAACTTCTTATATAATTTTAGTTTTAACAATACTATATATAGAATAAGTATTAATGTTCATACTATTGCAGAGAAAATAAACCTTTTTATTTATACTTAATACTCTCTTTCCCTAGCTCAATATGATATTAAGAGATAATGACCTTTTGGTTTTCTTGCCTCTCTTTATAGATAATGACTGTTCTACGCAGTGATGCTAATGATTACGGTCCCCATTCTTTATTCAGATACCTATATTTTCCTTCATCAATTATGATAAGCCCCAGCTTATGCATATAAAAGACGTTTTTCTGGATGTTATTATAAGAAGGTTGTAAATAAAAGGATAATTTTCTTTATAATATGAATTTTTTTTTTTTTTCTGTTGTATATGGATGCACCAAATTTTCCTTTCCTCTTTTTACAAAGTAAAATTATTACAAATACTTTTCAAACTTACTGCAATTTATTGATAGTTTAATTGTAAATTATTACTTTAAAATTTTACCATAAACGTAAAATTTTATTTATTTAGATAACTTTGAAATTGTGCAGGTGTAAATAGATAAAAGAATACACTCTTTTATATAAAAGCGAAACCATTTTTATAAATAAATAATTACCCCCGTAGAGAAATTGTTTTACGAAGTTAAATAAATTATTTTTCCTGGAAGGAATACGTTTTTAGTTTGGTTTGGTTTGTCGCCCTGCGGTCATTTTGGAAACACAATTTGGATTCCAAACATACTAACAAACATCCATACCATCGTCAGGATTCGAACCTGAAGCCTGTGATACCAAAAAAGCAAAGCGCTAACCACTTCGCTACCAGGTTGCATATATTTTCCTAGAGATCTTTAAAGGATAATCATACTAATATATTTATTCCAGCAAAGAAAATCAATAATACCTCCCGCTATTTAATCTTTCACAGCATATTATTAAAGCGGGCGCCTGATGGCCGAGTGTATAGAACTCGGTACCACAGGTTTCGGATTCGAATTCTGGCGGTGCCGTGGATGTTTGTAGTGGTTTGGAATCCTCTTTAAACCATAGGTCCCGGTCTAATATGACATGTTGGGCTTACGACCCACAACCCTACCCTTGTAAAAAAGAAAAACATCTCATATTCGAATTCTTCCAACAGGCAGACTGTCTTGGTCCACCAAAGGATTGTTGCGTCAATGGAGAAGAATATTGTCAAAATGCATGTCCGTCTAGATTTTATGAAAAAGCAATAACCTAATTAATAAATAAAACTATCAACAAAATGATGATTGAAAGGATCAATTGATCGTTATAAAATTTCATATCATTAAAAGAGAAATATCATGGAAACAATAGCATCTTTCTTCACAGCAGGCTTTACTCACTTTCCACCAACATACCAGGATTGGGCAGAGGACGGTACAATTTATATAAAGTCTTCCTTGTAAGCAAATGTAAATAATAATTTAATGAAAATATTTATCATCATCATCAGTGGTGCAACAGCCGCATAGTGGGCCAAAGCCGTCTGCCTAGCGGCAGATTTCGAGATAAGAAAAGTTTCCTTATTACGAGGTAGAGTAGTCAGCTCAGCACTACGCCCAACGCTCTATAGTCATATTAGACCGGGATCTAAGGTTTAAAATGGATTCCACCATCAAACATAATTTAAACAAATCTTAGAGATTCAATATACAACACTAAGTTATCATAAAATGTGACATTGAACTTAGACCATCTAAACATACTCTATAATAACAAGTTGTGCAATAAGTAATCAATAGAACACGGATTTATGTGGAAATGCTTCGTGCTTTTCATATCATATTCATAATTTAAATACATTTGTACGTGAAATTACGGAACTGAGAGAGTAAATACATTTTAAATTGTAGATTATTATGATAATTATATTATGATCTTCAAAATGATATTATAATAGTATTATATTATAAAAAGAGCCATTCTATATATATGTTTTTATATATATGACCAATCTCAAATACCCTTGAATAATATATTATGATTTCAGCAGAAATTTGTTATTATTAAAGATTTTCATGACGAAATTTTATGATGAAATGATAATTATTGATGAAAATTTAATAGAAATTCAGTTTCCATCAAAAAAAAAAAAAAAAAGTCGTGAAAATGCAAGCAATATTAATGTCGGATTTATGTTCTTCTATAAATTCTGGGTTCTAATTCTTCAATACGAAATGATATAAGGCAATACGAAATGATATTAAGCCAATACACAATGATATTAAGCCAATACACAATGATATTAAGCCAATATACAATGATATTCTACTGATTGTGTCAAACATGCACATAAAATGCTAGAGGGGAATATTTTCTTTCCTCAGAAACACCATTTTGTTTTCTCAAAACAAAATCCATAAAAGGAAAATAATCAAAGCAAACTGCATAAGCACATTTGTTTGCAAATATAATAAAACCCAAACTTCTTTCGTTTTTATGAAACGTACATTTTCCTTAACTACCATGTTCGGAATGGTACAGAGATTTTTTTTTGTTCGGCGGGGGAAAAAATACTTTCTCCTTCGATTTAGCCATGGCCTTTTCGCCCATAAAGAGTGCTTGTTAAATATTTCATGGTCTCCTACACTGTTTATAAATAGACTACCAGGACTACATAACATCGAAAATCTTTAAGGATGCAAAATATGTTTCCATCCAGCAAAACAAATCATCGTACCTCTCGCGAAACGTGCCTAACAAGAAGAAACCTTCTTCAAAATAAGGTTAAAAAGGACAATTTCGGAACTTAGCCTGGCGCCATGTTGTGGATTTAGCATTTGATCAATATTCAAATGGGCGATTTTAAAAATTCCAAGAGGCGTTCCTCACAACGCCAATACACAAAATTTCGTATTTTATTGAATTCCCAGAATTTTTGCATGAAGGAGTTGTTTCTGCGATTTTTATATTCAACTGCGGGCCTCATAAAGTATTCCTACCAGAATCCATTCTGGAATAAATATAAATCTGAATTTACTATTTCATGAAACCGTTCCAAGAAAATTGGAAAATATTCATATCAAGGCCTGTCGTTTGATATTCGATAGGAAAGAAAAAAATAGATAAGTTTTTAAATAGAAATAGATTATTTCTTCCTAAGCGGATATTCTAGTTTTATGTAGAATTTTGTAGTATTTGTGAAGATATCAATAGGTTGAAATGGATTTGTATAGTGGTAGCAGCATATATTCAACAATTTGCTTTTAAATTTAGTATAAAATAGCATATGGGAAATCTATACTTGCTTTTAAACAAATAATACTTTTAAACCAGCACTCAAATTTGTCTGCAATTCCTTTTATTATTATTATTTTTGATTTATACGGTTTTATCATGATTTGATCTTTAGTCTTTTATTTTGTCTTTTCAAGTTTCAATGTTCAAAAGTGAAAACATATAAAGGAACTCCATATTCTTTCACTAGAAAATATTCATATTTAGGTTTATCAAGGTTGTTCAATATATATATGACCTATCTCCAAATACCCTTGCATACATGCAGTAAATCTACAATTTCAATGAAAATCCAATTATGTTAATGGATTATGATTTAAGCAAACAATTGTTATTATTAAAGGTTTTGATCAAGAACTTTTGAAATGATTAACTTCTATTTTGTAAAATATACTTAGGTTTCAGAAATATCATTTTATAAAACTTTGCTATTTTTATATAGATTATAAAATAATTGTTTTACAATAATATTTGGAATTTACTACTTCCCTGACGTTCAATATAGAACTGAACATTGTTGGTATAAAACACCAAGTCATGGTAATACAGTAGCTTACGCCATTTATGGTTATATAGTAGGTGCAATTAAGTAATTCAGAGAATAAAACATTTTAAAATGAAGGTTCATATTTTCATTTTATTATTATCTTAAAAATGATACGATAATAATACCATTGAAATTTAATTGAAGGCCTATGCTCTACAAACAGAACTGCATGAAAATATAAGAATATAAGCAATGTTAATTTCTAATCGATGTTCTTCTATAAAATAATTGATGTAAATACTTAAGACTAAATAATTAATGTAAATACTTAAGACAAAATAATTAATGTAAATATATAAATATTTAAGCAAATTCTCTATGATATAGATAAATTTGTCCATAACATGCTGGAGAAATATGTTCTTATTTCAAGGAGAACATTTTGTTTTCTTAAATAAAATTCATAAAAAGGAAAATAATCAAAGCAAACTGCATAAGCACATTTGTTTGCAAATATAATAAAACCCAAATTTCTTTCGCTTTCATGAAACGTACATTTTCCTTAACTGCCATCTTTGGAATGGTACAGAGATTTAAAAAAAAATGCGCAAAAAAAAACTTTCTCCTTCGATATAGCCATGGCCTTTTCGCCCATAAAGAGTGCTTGTTAAATATTTCATGGTCTCCTACACTGTTTATAAATAGACCACCAGGAAAACATAACATCGAAAAATACTTAAAAAACAAAATATGTTACCATACAGCAAAACAAATTGTACCTCGCGCGAAACGTGCCTAACAAGAAGACCCCTTCTTCAAAATAAGGTTAAAAGGACAATTTCGGAACTTAGCCTGGTGCCATGCTGTGGATTTAGCATTTGATCAATATTCAAATGGGCGATTTTAAAAATTCCAAGAGTCGTTCCTCCACAACGCCAAAACAGCAACATTTCGTATTTTATTGAATTCCCAGAATTTTTGCATCAAGGAGTTGTTTCTGCCTTTTTTATATTCAACTGTGGGCCTCATAAAATATTCCTACCAGAAGACATTATGGAATAAATATAAATCTGTATTTCATAAAACCGTTTCAGGAAAATTGGAAAATATTCATATCAAGTTTGTCGTTGGATATTCGATAGGAGAGAAAAAAGATACGGGAAGTTTTTAGATAGAGACAGATTATATCTTCCTAAGCGGATATTCTAGTTTTTATGTTCAATTTGGTAGTATTTGTGGAGATATCAATAGGTAGAAATGGATTTGTATAGTGGCAGCATATATGCAACAATTTGCTTTTAACTTTAGTACAAAATTGCACATGAATAACCTATGCTTGCTTTTTTTTTTTTAAAAACAAATAATACTTTTAAACCAGCAGTCAAATTTATCATCAATTCTTTTTTATCATTATTATTTTGAATTATACGATTTGATCCTACTGTGAACGTCTTTGTTTTTTTTTTTTTTTTTTTATTTGTCTAGATGTTGAAATTGAAAAATATGTAAAGAAAATAATTTTTTTTAATTGAAAATATTTATATTTGGGTTTCTCAAATCCATTCAATATATATATACCTATGGCCTATCTCCAAATACTGTTTAACGCGTCAAGTAGTTCTAGAAATTTTAATGAAATACTAATTATTTTAATTAACTATGATATGAGCGTAAATTTGTTTGTAGTTAATTATTTAATGTATAGTATTGGTTATAAATAACTCTTATTATGTAGTATGTACTTAGGTTACACAAATGTAATTTTATAAAAGTATAAAACTGTTTTTATACACGTTATAAAATAACATTTTTACGAAAATATTGGCAATTTTCTATTTCTCTGAAGTTCGATATAGAACAAACTGAACATTGATGGTATAACACACTAAGTCATGGCTATACAGTCGCTTGTGTCATTCATGGTTATACAGTAGGTGAAATTGAGTAATTTACAGAATAGAACTTTTTAAAATGTAGGTTAATGTTCTCCCTTTATTACGACCTTCAAAATGATATGAAAATAGTATTATCGAAAATTTAATCGAAATTCAGTTTTTTTCAAAATGGTTTCCATGAAAATATAAGCAATACTGATCGATAATCTTCTAAAAAATAATTAATGTAAATATTGAAGACTAAATAATTAATGTGAATAATTAAGTCTAAATAATTAATGTAAATAATTAAGACTAAATAATTATTGAAAAAAAAAATATTTAAGCAAATTTTTAATGATATTGATAAATTTGCCCTTAACATGCAGGAAAAATATATACGTTCTTCAAGATAAACATTTTGTTTTTTAAACAAGAATCCATAAAAAGGAAAATAATCAAAGCAAACTACATAATTACATTTGTTTGTAAATATAATAAAACACAAACTTCTTTCGTTTTTTGAAACTTACATTTTCCTTAAATGCCACCTTCAGAATGGTACAGAGATTTTTGTTTGGCGCAAAAAAAATACTTTCTCCTTTGATTTAGCCATGATCTTTTCGCCCATAAGGAGTGATTGTTAAATATTTCATGGCCTCGTACACTGTTTATAAATAGACCACCAGGAATACATAACATCGAAAAATACTTAAGAAAAACAAAATATGTTACCATACAGCAAAACAAATTGTACCTCACGCGAAACGTGCCTAACAAGAAGAAACCTTCTTCAAAATAAGGTTAACAGGACAATTTCGGAACTTAGCCTGGTGCCATGCTGTGGATTTAGCATTTGATCAATATTCAAATGGGCGATTTTAAAAATTCAAGAGGCGTTCCTCACAAAACGCCAAAACACCAAAATTTCGTATCTTATTGAATTCAAGAATCTTTGCATGGAGGAGTTGTTTCCGCGATTTTTATATTCAATTGTAGGCCTCATAAAATATTCCTACCAGAAGCCATTTTGGAATAAATATAAATCTGTATTTCCAAAAAACCGATTCAAGAAAATTGGAAAATATTCATATCAAGTCTGTCGTTTGATATTCAATAGAAGAGAAAAAAAAAGATAAGGAAGTTTTTAAATAGAGATAGATTAGATAGACATTTTCTTTTTTTGTTCAAAATAAAATTTAATATAAAAATCTGTCCTTGCTTTTAAATGAATAATACTTTAAAACCACCACTCAAATTTATCTTCAATTCCATTTTTATTATTATTATTTTGTTTGATACGGTTTAATCCCAGTTTGATCTTTAGTCTTTTTTTTTTTTTTTGTGTTTGTGTACACATTTTCGAAATTCAAAATGAAGATATATAAGGTAACTCCATATTTTTTCCCTAGAAAATGTATATATTTGGGCTTATCAAAATAGTTTATATATATATATATATATGACCAATCTTAGAATATCCTTGAATACATCAAGTTATTCTGAAATTTCAATAAAATGCTAATTATGTTGATGAATTATGATTTGGGAAGAATTTGTTATAATTAATGATTTTGACGAATAGCTTGTGTTATGATTAACTCTTATTATATAATACACTGAAGTGACAAAAGTCATGGGATAGCAATATGCAAATTTTCAGATGGCAGTAGCATCGCGTAGAACAGGTCTAAATGCGCAGTGCTTTCGCAGAGCTTTCATTTCTGTTCAAGTTATTCATGTGAAGAGGTTTTGACGTGATGATGACCGCACGACGGGAATTAACAGACTTTGAACGCGGAATGTTAGTTGGAGCTAGACGCATGGGTCATGCCATTTCGGAAATCGTTAGGGAATTCAACATTCCCAGATCCACTGTGTGAAGAGTGTGCCGAGAGTATGAAATTTCAGGCACAACATCCCACCATGGACAGCGCAGTGGTCGACCGCCTGCACTTAACGACTTAGACCGGCGACGTCTGCAAGAGTCGTAAATTCTAACAGACAAAGCAACACTGCGTCAAATAACCGCAGAAATCAATGTGAGACGTACAAGGGACTTGTCTGTTAGAACTGTGCGGAGAAATTTGGCTTTCTTCGGCTATTCCCGCAGAAGACCGATTCCAGTGCCTTTACTGACAGAACGACATCGCTTGCAGCGACTCTCGTGGGCACGTGAGCATATCGGTTGGTCCCTAGATGAATGGAAAACCGTGGCCTGGTCCGATGAGTCACGATTTCAGTTGGTAAGAGCTGATGGTAGGGTTCGAGTGTGGCGCAGACCCCACGAAGCCATGGACCCAAACTGTCAGCAAGGCACTGTTCAAGCTGGTGGTGGCTCCGTAATGGTGTGGGCTGTTTTCTCATGTCATGGACTTGGTCCTCTGGTGCGACTGGACCGAACATTGACTCAAAATGCTTATGTTCAGCTACTTGGAGATCACTTTGCAGCCATTCATGGACTTCATGTATCCAAACAACGATGGGATTTTTATGGATGACAATGCGCCATGTCACCGGGCCACAACTGTTCGCGATTGGTTTGAAGAACATTCTGGACAATTCCAACGAATGATCTGGCCACCTAGATCGCCGGACATGAATCCCATCGAGCATTTATGGGACATCATCGAGAGGTCTGTTCGTGCCCAAACTCCTGCACCATCAACACTTTCACAATTATGGATGTCTATCGAGACAGCATTGCTCAATATTCCTGCAGAAGACTTCCAACGACTTGTTGAGTCCATGCCACGTCGAGTTGCTGCACTTCGCCGGGCGAAAGAAGGGCCGACACGATATTAAGAGGTATCCCATGACTTTTGTCACTTCAGTGTATATACTTAGGTATCAGAAGTGCAATTTAATAAAACTTTAATACTGCGTTTCTACAAGTTATAAAATAATATTCTTAAAATAATATTGGCAATTTTCTATTTCTCTATACCTAGATTTAGAACAAACTGTTGGAATAAAACACCAAGTCATGGTTGTATAGTAACTTGAGCCATTTAAAAGTATACAGTAGATGAAATTAGGTAATTGACATAGTAGAACATTTTAAAATGTAGATTAATATTCTCATTTTATTATGATCTTCAAAACGATATAATAATAGTACCATAAAAAATGTATCGAAAGTCCGTTTTCTTCAAAAAGTATTCCATGAAAATATAAGCAATGTTAATGTATGATCGGTATTCTTCTATAAAATAATTAATGTAAATGCTTAAGACTAAATGAATAATGTATATAATTTAGACTAAATAATTAATTAATATATATAATTAAGATTAAAAAATTGATGTAATTATTAAAATATTTAAGCAAATTCTCAATGATATTGATAAATTTGCCCATAACATGCTAGAGAAATATGTTCTTTTTTTTAGAGATAATATTTTATTTTCTCAAACAAAAATCTATAAAAAACGAAAATGAACAAAGTAAACTACATACGCACATTTTTTTGCAAATATAATAAAACCCAGACTTCTTTCGCTTTTATGAAACAAATGAGATTTTTGTTTGGCGGGAAAAAAAAAATACTTTCTCCTTCGATTTAGCCATGACCTTTTCGCCCATAAAGAGTGCTTGTTAAATATTTCATGGTCTCGAACACTGTTTATAAATAGATCACCAGGAGTACATAACATCAAAAAATACTTAAAAAACCAAAAGATGTTACCATCCAGCAAAACAAATTGTACCTCGCGCGAAATGTGCCTGACAAGAAGAAACCTTCTAAAAATAAGGTTAAAAGGACAATTTCGGAACTTAGTCTGGCGCCATGCTGTGGATTTAGCATTTGATCAATATTCAAATGGGCGATTTTAAAAATTCCAAAAGGCGTTCCTCGCAACGCCAAAAAACCAGAATTTCGTATTTTATTGAATTCCCAGAATTTTTTACGAAGGAGTTGTTTCTGTGATTTTTATATTCAACTGTGTTCCTCATAAAATATTCCTACTAGAAACCATTATGGAATAAATATAAATCTATATTTCATAAAACCGTTTCAAGAAAATTGAAAAATATTCATATCAAGTCTGTCGTTTGATATTCGATAGGAGAGAAAAAAAAGATACGTGAAATTTTTAAATAGAGATAGATTATTTCTTCCTAAGCGGATATTCAATTTCTTATGTTGAATTTCGTAGTATTTATGAAGATATCAATAGGTAGAAATGGATTTGTATAGCGGTAGCAGCATATATTCAGCAATTTCCTTTTGAATTTTTTTAGTATAAAAAGTTTCTTATGAAAAATCTATGCTTGCTTTCAAATCAAATTATACTATTAAACCATCACTTAAATTTATCTACAATTCCTTTTTATTATTATTATTTTGATTTATACGTTTTGTGATAATATTTTTGAATTTTCGTCTTTTTTTTTGTCGGCATGTTTCCAAAGTTTAATTGAAAATATAAGAAGAAAATCTATATTTTTTAACTAGAAAATATTTATTTTGTGTTTATCAAAATTTATATATATATAGATATATACCTTTGACCTATCTCGAACACCCTTTAGCACATCACGCATTTCTAGAAATTTTAATGTAACGCTAATTATGTTAATGGATAACGATTTAAGCAGAAATTTGTTATAATTAGGATTTTGATGAATAGATTAATTCTTATTATGATACGTGAAATGGAATATATACTACGTTATGGAATATATACTTAGTTTTCAGAAAAGTAATTTTATAAAACTTTGAAAATTTTGTAGTAAAATAACATTTTTACAATAATATTGGTAATTTTCTACTTCTCTAAAAGTTCAACATAGAACAACTTTTTAAAAATTGTTATTATAAAACACCAAGTCATGGTTATAGAGTAGCTTCAGTAATTTATGGTTATATAGTAGGGGGGTTAAGTAATTGAGAGAATAGTACATTTTGAAATGCAGGTTTATAATCGCATTTTATTATGATCTTCAAAATGATATGATAACAGTACCATCGACAATTTAATCGAAAGTCAGTTTTCTTCAAAAGGAATTCCATGAAAACATAAGCAATGTTAATGTTTGATTGATATTCTTTTATAAAATTATTAATATAAATACATAAGACTAAATAGTTAATGTAAATACTTAGAATAAGTAATTAATGTAAATATTTGAGACTAAATAATTAATGTAAATGCATAAATATTTAAGCAAATTCTCAATGATATTTGATAAATTTGCCCATAACATACTAAATATGTTCTTTCTTCAGTGATGACATTTTGTTTCCTCAACAAAATCCATAAAATGGAAAATAATCAAAGCAAACTGCATAAACTTTTGTTTGCAAATATAATAAAACCCAACCTTCTTTTGGCTTTTATGAAACGTACATTTTCCGTAACTGCCATTTTCGAACGGTACAGAGATTTTTTTGTTTGGCGTGAAAAAAAAAAAACTCTTCTCTTCTCTCTTTTCTTTTTAGTACCATCGACAATTTAATAGAAAGTCAGTGTTCTGCAAAAAGAATGCCTTGAAAATATAAAAAATCTTAATGTCTGATCCATATTCTTCTATAAAATAATTAATGATATAATGGTTGTTATTAAGTTTGCAAACCAAACTTAAGTAAAAGTGAAAGACAAAAAGAAGATATTATTCAATATCGTTTTTAAAAAAGAACACATTTCAGATCTAACTTATATTATATATAATCTAAACCAAATATGTAGCTTAACTAAAATCTAAAAAATATAGTAGAAAAATAATGAACACTAAAAATCAATCAATGTCCTTATCTAAACAAACCTTCGAGATTCAATAAACAAGCCTAATTTCAAAAATGTGACATTAAATTTAGACCATTTATTTTCAAAAAATTTTAAATAACAAGTCATAAAAGAACATATTTACGACTTTCCACATATAGAAAGAAAATACATTATCTTCCCCCGTACTTCCACAAATTATATTCTTGAACTAACATAGCAAATAACGTCTGAAAATAACGCCAAAAATTAAACTAAAAAATTCTCTAGTCCCCTTTTCAGAATCATTCCATTTAAATATCTCTCTTTTTACAATATCCGGTTTACAAAAACTATTCCCATCACAACACTTTTTATATTTTTACTCCTTTACAAAACAATTGAAGGACAACAACAGAAAAAGAATATATAGTTCGCTAAGGATATTCCACAAAAACGAACTTAAATTGGTTGGACAGCATTCAAAGGACGCATAATACCTTCAACAATCTCGTAGAAAAATACTGCAATTTTCATTAAAACTCTTAATTTCACTATAACAGTATTTCCATCGATAAGACACTCGCAACAACCACTCTTGGCATGAGGGTTTGCATAGCGTGTTTGTACTGTGGGATTGGTGGCTATTGTTCGGCATGAACAGCCAACTTTGCTTATATTAACTGGAAACACATTTGATGTAGTCTACATTTGTTGTCTTTGAAATGTCTTCGTTAATGTCGTAAAGATATTATTGTCGTTATTTAAACGTTCTCCTCAATTATTGTCATTATGTTGCCGTCATTATCATTCTCCTCAATTGTCGTCATCATATTTTCATCCTGTTTTTATTAAGTTTGCAAACCAAATTTCACTAAAAAGTGAAAGAAGTACAAAAGAAGATATTAGTCATATCGTTTTTAAATCTTTTCAGATCTAACATATATACATTATCTAAACCAAAAAATGTAAGATTAATTTAAAATAATGAAACATAGTGAAAATATAATGAATATTAAAATTTATCCATGTCGTTATCTAAACAAGTATTCAATAGAAAACAAGAACAAGAAATCTAAGAGAAGAAATTCAGTAGAAAGACTAATTTCAAAAAAAAATGTGACATTGAATTTATACCATGTATTTTAGATAAATATAAAATTAAGTCATAAAGAAGATGTTCAAGACTTTCACATAAACAAAGTAAATATATTACCTTACCACATATTCCCTTCTGAACTTCCATACCAAACAAAATAATGCCACAAATAAATAAAAATAAGCTCCCAAAAAAATTCTCTAGTTTTCATTTAGAATCATTCCATTTAAATATCTCACTTACAGTACAATATCCGGTTAACGAAAGCTTTATTCCATCACAACACTTTATATTTTTACTCCATTACAAAAAACTTAAAGAACAGAGAAAAAGAATATACCAAGTCAGCTAAGGATAATTCCAGAAACGAACTTAAATTGGTTACACGAAAGAAGCAGGAATAATAGCTTCAACAATCCTAGAAAAATACTGCAATTTTAGGGAATTTCACTAAAACCTTGGAAAACATATTAATGCTGCAGCTGTATGTGATTAGAAGAATTTGGAGATAGCAGATTTAATCCATGTCGTTATCTAAACAAACTTTTGAGATACTTTTAAAAAAGTATTCCGTAAATGTTCACTTTATTGGTTTTTATTTCCTTTTTCTTTTGTGAGAGATTTAATTTAAAATTCGTTTCGTAAACAGAGGGGAGACGTTTCTGTTTGTAATTCGTTTTTGTGTTTGTCATTAAAGAATTTGGAATATTGAGCTATTGAAGAGAAACGTTGCTTTATGACTTTAGCAAATCTCTGGAAGTCACACTTGGATTGAGTCATTAATTTGTGGAATATTTGTTCTGTTATATAAATAACTTATGATTCCGTTGTTACTTTTTCATTAAAATCTATTTTTATACTAATCGT